>JAQMYF010040554.1:0-10773 GCA_030014195.1 Neosilurus mollespiculum | reverse complement strand
GCACATGTGGACAAGTTGGGCAAACTCCCATGCCCCCTCCAGGATCCTGTAGAGTGTGTAGAGCTGGTCAAGAGTGCGGCAGCCAGGATAAAAACCACATTGTTCCTCCCGAATCTTTCCTAGGTAGGCTGAGTAGTGTGATTCCACGATAGTTGGAACACACTCTCTGGCCCCCCTTTTTAAAAAGGGCAACTACCACCCCGGTTTGCCAATCCAGAGGTACAGCCCCTGATGACCACGCAATGTTGTACAGACATGTCAACCAAGACAGTCCTACAACATCCAGAGACTTGAAATCCAGAGCAGAGGAGCTTTTTAACTACCTTGGCGACCTCTGCCCCAGATATGGGAAGACCCCCTTTTGAACCCCCAGGTACTTCCCCAGAGGGCGTGTTGGAGGGATTGAGGAGGTCCTTGAAGTATTCCTTCCACCTCCCGACAACATCCCCAGTCGAGGTGAGCCGCTCCCCACTTCCACTGTAAACAGTGTTTGTGGAGTACAGCTTCCCCCTCCTGAGGCGTCGGATGTTGGTCTAGAACCTTTTCAAGGGTAACCGATAGTCTTTTTTCCAGGCCCTCACCGAACTCCTCCCACACCCAATATTTTGCATCAGTGACAGGTTGGGCTGCAGCACGTTTGGCCTGTTGATATCCGTCCGCTGCCTCGGGAGTCCCACAGGCCTCCTTCTTCAGCTTGATGACCCCCCTCACCGCAGGTGTCCACAACTTGGTTCAGGGGTTGCCCCAATGACAGGCACCGATGACCTTCCAGTCACAGCTCTGGGCTGCTGCCTCAATAATTGAGACACGGAACATGGCCCATTCAGACTCTGTGTCCCCGGCCTCCATTGGGATGTGGTTGTAGGTCTGCCAGAGGTGGGAGTTGAAGGCTCTTCTGACAAGAGACTCCTCCAAACGTTCCCAGGAGACCTTAAGTACACGCTTGGGTCTCCCAGGTCAGGAGGGCGGCCCCCCGCCATCGGAGCCAGCTCACCACAGCTTAGCTCCTCTCTTCACCCGAGTGTCCAGAACATGCGGCCACAAGTCTGAGGACACGATTACAAAGTCAATAATCGAACTGTGGCCCAGGGTGTCCTGGTGCCAAGACACCCTTATGTTAGAATATGGTGTTCGTGATGGACAAACTGTGACGAGCACAGAAGTCCAACAACGAAACACCATTCGAGTTCAGATCAGAGAGGCCGTACCTACCAATCACACCCTTCCAGGTCACACTGTCATTGCCCACATGGGTGATGAAGTCACCCAGGATGATGAATATAATAATTAATCGTTGTCCTCAGAGACTTCAACGGCCATGTGGGGACTGACAGTGTGACCTGGAAGGGTGTGATTGGTAGGTACATGGTATAATTAATTAATTATTATTTTGATATACTGTATTAATCCTGCAAGGGAAATTTGGCTTCTGCATTTAACCCATCCAAAGTGAACACACACACACTTGGAGTAGTGGGCTGCCACACACTGCGGCACCCTGCGAGCAGTTCGGGGTTAAGTTTGGGAATCAAACCAGCAACCTTTCGGTCCCAAACCCGCCACCCTAGACCACGTCTGCTCCCAGTGTTTACAGAATTAAAAATAAAACAGAAACATCAGGGCGGCATGACTTTAGGCACTTGGAGGAGGTTTCACTTCCCTTTGTGCTATGAAGCTGCAGTTACTGGCTTTGCTGAGGCTAATAAAGTCCCCAAACTCCAGGCAGCATAAAGAGTGCTACAGCTAAAACATGACAGCTAACCTAATTGCAATTTCACACTCCGCTCCTATGACCAGGACAAAATTATATTTTACATTATACAGTGATATTCCACACACACACACACACACACACACACACACACACACACACACACACACACACACCATGTGGTTTCTTTTCTTTTATGATTTTCAGAACATAGCCTCATGTGTAGTAATCAGAAAGACTCCATGCCTGCACAGATAACCACATCTGACCAATTTCAATATTTTCAACAATTTCAACACTTCTATAGACAGACCAATCCCGTCTCACCTTAAAACCATGAACGCCTATGAATAAAAGCCCTGTAAGTTGTAAAATCAACCTGAAAATTGCCTGCCAAACATGCTCATGTGTTGTCTTAGTGACGCACTCCCAGGATCCTGTAGAGGTAAAGGTAAGCTGTGAGTGTGGGGGCAAGGTGGGGGGTGGTGTGTATCTAAAACCCTTCTGCATGCAGTTGCATCCTTTTTCCTCTTAATACTCAGTGATCACAGAATAAAGCAGGAGAAAACTCAAACACATGCACGCACAAGCAAACCATGAGTTAGTTTAAACTGATCTGCTTTGGGGTCACACTGATGCAGAGGCGTCTGTAGATCCTGCAGCGCTACGATAATTCCCAGTTTAACACATCGTATTAAAATGCTTTGTGAAGTGACAAAACCAAAGCCGACGACAGCCGAAGAGGAGGTGTAGGGGATATGTAGGTGTCCTGGAACTCATTCACTCACTAACTCATTTGTTGAGATACGCTTAACCGTACTATTAGGGTCCCAAGGAGGCTGGAGCCTATCTCAGCCGACAGTGGGTGAAGGCGTGGTACACCGTGAACAGCTCGGCAGACCATCGCAGGTGCCAACACACACACAACTATTCACACTCACTCTCACACCTAGGGGCAATTTGGAACAGCCAATTAGCCTAATTAGCATGTCTTTGGACTGTAGGAAGAAACCGGAGCACCCCGAGGAAACATGCAAACTCCACAGAGTAATGCCTGAAATCGCCGAGCCTGGGAATCGAACCCAGGACCGTCTTGCTGTGAGGCGGACGTACTAACCACTACACCACCGTGCCTCAAGTACTCAAACCAGGCCTCACCATCAAGCACTACATGGTCGCTACTCAAATTAACATGCAGAGATTGAAACCTGGGGTGGCATGGTGACGTACTGGTTAGCACATGCACCTCAAAGCAAAAGGGTCCTTGGTTCAAGTGCTGGTTTGCTTGTTTTGCTTAAAACCAGGTCAAACCGGGCTGTGTGTGTGTGTGTTTCAGGGAGGGCATTTCTGTGTGGTGTCTGCATGTCCTCCTCATGCTTCCATGGGTTTCCTCTTGGTACTCTGGTTTCCTCCCGCAGTCCAAAGACATGCACAGTAGGCTAACTGCCTAATCCAAATTTCCCCTAGGTGTGAGAGTGAGTGTGGATGGTTGTGTGTGTGTGTGTTGTCTGGCGATGGTCTGGTGAGCAGTCCAGATTGTACCCTTCCTTCACCCAGAGTCTGAGATAGGCTGACATAGGCTCCAGGCTCCCGGCGACCCTAGTACGATAAAGAGGGTTTGCCAAATGAATGAATGAATGAGATTGAAACCCAGCAAATCATGACAAGGCTTCAGACTAAACACTGACACATCAGGGTGTACAGAGAACAACTGTTTGGGGAAATCCCGCAGCGATGATGGGATGAAGAGCAGATGAGATACAAAGTCAAACTACTTTGTAAACTACACTGACAGCTGACAATGAAAACAAATCAGGAACAAACAACGAACAAACGGCATTTCTGTATGGAGTTTGCATGTTCTCCCTTGTGCTTGTGTGGGTTTCCTCTGGGTACTCCCGTTTCCTCCCACAGTCCAAAGACACTCACAGTAGGTTTAATGGCTGTTTTAATCGCCCCTAGTTGTCATCGTGAGTGTGAATGGTTGTGTGTGCTGGCCCTGCGATGGTCTGTTCAGAATGTGCCCCGCCTTTGCCCGGAGTCGGCTGAGATAGGCTCCATCCTCCTCCCAACCAGAATAGGATTAAGCGAGTGAGTGAGAGAGGATTTGATCTGACCTTCTGATCTTCAAGCATGTGGAAATGTTCGCCCCTCATCCTGGTTACTGAGTTTTAAACCTTCTGCACAGCATCATGCCCCATGCAGCACCATGCTAGGGGGGGTGTTGATGTGTACTTTCTACTTTATTTATTTATTTTAATTTATAAAATGTTGTGTAGATGTTCATGAAATTTCTACCAGAGGCGGGGCTTTGGAAAAGGGACACTCCATTCGATTTCGGAGATGATCTGGATAAAATTTTGAATCCAGGGATTCTTTAACATTGGGAAACATTTTAAGGTTTTTGCCATTTTGGTTCATGTTGGGGATTGCTGGGCTTGGTGGAGGTTTGCACTCTCTGAGTGCACTTGCTTGGACTGTGTAAGAAGCTGTTCTCTCCAAAGACCATTATCGACCCGGAACTTACTTCAGTCTTCAGGTTCTGCAGTGCTAGTGTAGAGGACACTGGTGTCTCATTTCTCCATCAGTAGGAATGCACAGTGCTCTCTGGGTGAAACATTACTGCAGGTGGAAGCTGATGTGCGGATATGTGTGGTGTTGTTGAGGAGTCAGGGATTATTTTTACGTTTCTGGGATAGTATTAAGCATGGACATAGTTTACACTCGGTCCTTTCTCTTCCTAAATATCTATTTATTTTTTATATGTTTTTAGACGTTTTTGATAAAAGGTGAGATTCATACAAAATTACACTGATGTACAAATATAAAGACATTTAGAGGAAAAAATATGAAAATACAGTGCTGTGAATAAGTTTTTACCCCTTTCTGATTTTCTCAAATAAGTCCGGCTCCCAGGTGGCGCGTTGACAGGGTGTGCGACTATCAAGTCAGAGATCGCTAGTTCGAATCCGAGTTGATGCTGCAGCCATCCGTTGCCGGGAGTCCATGGGAGCTAATTGGCCAAGCTCACGGCATATGCTCACTCCCCTGTCACCCACAGCGATCTCCAGCCATGGGCGTCTGTGAGCTCAATTGTATGAGGAGACGGATAGTGCTTTCCCTCCAAGTGTTTTAGGCCGCCCCCAAATACGTATGCACAGCAGTATGTAAAGAGGCGGGTGGCAGCATCGCATGTAACGGAGGGGGCAGGTGCATGCTTACACCCCTTTCTGCTTGGTGGTGGTCATGTGATAGGGAAGGAAATACCTGACAGGTGGGAAATGAACATGACTAAATTCAGGGGAGAAAATGGGGAAAAAAGTAATCAAACAAGTCTTCAGATAATCTTTAAATTTAATAAAAATTTAAGAAAACACCTTCAGTAGATGCCTGACCTACTCAGCCTAATTTTTTCATGTGTCATGGCTTTTCCAGGTTTTAGCTGCTGGGCATCATGTTCTGGTACTCATGACTGGACAGGCATAATACAGGAGAATGGTCTGCCTTCGCCTTCACCTGGCGCCCCACAGCACCTGGTTTTCCCAGTTGGTCTCTCATACAGGAACTAAGCAGGCCTGGCCTTGCTTAGCTTCTGAGATCAGATGAGGTTTGGCATTCTTAAGGTATTTTGGGACCTAAACTAAATACCTGCTTTTTTTTTTTTTTTTTAAATAAATGAGCACATCTGGATGAAACAGTAATTAGTAATTACAGAATAGTAATTAATTAAAATGTTATAACTACTGTAATAGTTCATTTTACACTAAACAAAAATATAGACGCACAAATTATTTTTTATGGAAATATTTCAACAAAACAATAATTAGTACTTTATTCTTGCCTTAATATTGAACCAAAAGAAACATGACTAGCAATTTTCTGTTCCCAATTCATGAGGTATCCCAGCCTGAACCAACCAGGCATCAGTGGGCAAAGTTCACAGCACTCGTTACCCAGTGCGTCCACCATCTGCATCACGTAAAGCTCTACATCTCCGACATATCGAGTTAACCAGATGATCAATAGTGGCCTGTGAAATGTTGTCCTCTTCCACGTGCAGCACAACTCGGAGCTGGGCAACGTTTTCTGGAACCGGAACACGTCGTCTCGGCCGCTGATCGAGAACATTCCGGTGAATATGCTGACCATTTAAGAACAACAACATCCTTGTCATCAAGAAACCCGGAGCAGATCCAGGCAGCATGTGGCATGCCAGTGACGCACTCCCTCATGACTTGTGTCATCTGTGGCATTGTGACTAGTGACAACAGTGCACATTTTGGGGTGGCGTTTAATTGGCCCTGGTGCAAGGATTGCCTGTGTATTGGCCATGCTGACTGACCATCTCAATGTTATGCATTATGCCACTCATGGGTGGAATAACTCAGTGATTGCATAATCTCACAGGGATGTGAGTAACCGGAATTCAGCAGAACAAATCATTCAGTCTGCCAATAAACACTATTTATGAGCAGATTTCATTACAGATCCATTTAGCTCAGCATTTCTGGTTCGTGCATTTTTCTTCAGTGAAAATAGGTGTCTGGAGGCTGCAAAGATACATCTGGTAACCCTGAGTTTACACTGGGACACGATGTCAGCGATCTCCGCGATTAAAAAATAAAAAGCACGATTTACGAGCACGCTCGGAGCACAATCGGGGAATAAAAAGAAGGCAGCTCGCATCCAGGAGTTGACACCAAAAGGAATCGTGTTTCCAAGGTCATCAAGATCTCATTCGATGGCGCATCAAGGTCTGTTATGCTCTGTTAAGGTCTGGTAAGCTCTACTGTTCTGTACCGCGCTTCCCACATTCGATCACGAGTGGCATCAAATTTTGCCACGATCAGCAAGATCATCTCGAATCCACCAAGTTCCCTCAAGATCTTTCTAAATCCACCAAGTTTCTTCAAGATCATCACCAATCCACCAAGTTCCCTCAAAATCAACACAATTCCACCAACTTCCCCCAAAATCATCCCGAATCCACCAAGTTCCATTAAGATCATCATGATTCCACCAAGTTCCCTCAAGATCATCACGATTCCACCAAGTTCCCTCAAGATCATCACGATTCCACCAAGTTCCCTCAAGATCATCACGATTCCACCAAGTTCCATTAAGATCGTCATGATTCCACCAACTTCCCTTAAAATCATCACACTTCCACCAAGTTCCCTCAAGATCATCACAATTCCCCCAAGTTCCATTAAGATCATCATGATTCTACCAAGTTCCCTCAAGATCATCACGATTCCACCAAGTTCCCTCAAGATCATCACAATTCCCCCAAGTTTCATTAAGATCATCACGATTCCACCAAGTTCCCTTAAGATCATCACGATTCCACCAAGTTTCCTTAAGATCATCACGATTCCACCAAGTTCCCTCAAGATCATCACGATTCCCCCAAGTTTCATTAAGATCATCATGATTCCACCAACTTCCCTTAAGATCATCACGATTCCACCAAGTTCTCTCAAGATCATCACGATTCCACCAAGTTCCATTAAGGTCATCACGATTCCACCAAGTTCCCTCAAGATCATCACGATTCCACCAAGTTCCCTTAAGATCATCATGATTCCACCAAGTTCCATAAAGATCATCATGATTCCACCAAGTTCCCTCAAGATCATCACAAATCCACCAAGTTCCATAAAGATCATCACGATTCCACCAAGTTCCCTTAAGATCATCATGATTCCACCAAGTTCCATAAAGATCATCATGATTCCACCAACTTCCCTTAAGATCATCACGATTCCACCAAGTTCCCTCAAGATCAGCACGAATCCACCAAGTTCCCTCAAGATCAGCACGAATCCATTAAGTTCCATTAAGATCAGCACAAATCCACCAAGTTCCCTCAAGACCATCACGATTTCACCAAGTTCCCGTAAGATCATCATGATTCCACCAAGTTCCCTCAAGATCATCATGAATCCACCAAGTTCCCTAAAGATCATCACAAATCCACCAAGTTCCCTGAAGATCATCACAAATCCACCAAGTTCCCTGAAGATCATCACGATTTGATCCCAGAACCCCTCACATTAATCACGATTCACTCAAATTGTGGAGGTCGAGGACATCGTGCCCCAGTATAATCCCAGGGAAACCAAATTTCAGAACGACTGGTCAATTATTAGAGGCTGTACTGCTTCCCCGATGGACAGAGGGACAGACAGATGCTGAAGGCAACCCACTGTTTTTCGTTTACTCAGAATATCTTTCTCCATTATAAAAAAATTTGTTTGGGGATCAGAAACAATTATATGTTATGAAAAACCTTTTTGCAGCAGTGTATATAGAGAGAAAAAGCAACTTTCGGAGAATTAGTAAGTGGCCCCTGATACAGACAATCTCGGTTTCTCTTTCTCTGTTTGCTCTGTCTATTTACCTTCTCTTTATCAGTGCAGTCGATTTTCAGTTTGCACACTGCACCACCCGAGTTCATCCCATTTATCCACCGATAACACGGACCTCTGCAGCATTAGCATTACTTCCTGAACTGTCCTGAATTAACTTCAGCAGGAATACAGCCTTCCTCTTTTGCAGACGTCGCCTGATATGATGGATGCAGTTAATAAAGCAGCTCTTGGTAAGACAGTAAAGCGATTTTCTGCATCCTATTTACAGAGAACAGAAAAAGTGCTGAGTGGAATAAACGCCATGCGCTCACACACTGATATACAGTAACATCTGTTATATGGAGTCGGGAATTAAACACTTAGGGTCATGGTATTATTGCACGATAATCAAATGATGAATTACACTGAGGGCAGCATGGTGGCGAAGAAGGTCTCGAGAGTCCTGAGTTTGAGTCCCAGGCTCTGCTGATGATGGTTTCCTCAGGGTACCCCAGTTTCCTCCCACAGTCCAAAGACATGCACAATGGGTTAAACGGCTGTTTCAAATTGCCCCTAGGTGTGAATTTGAGTGCAAATTGTTGTGTGTGTGTTGCCCTGTGATGGACTGGTGAGCTGGTAAGGGTGTACCCCATCTCCGCCCAGTGTCAGCTCCAGCTCCCCCGCGACCCTAACAGAATTAAGCGGTTTGGCAAATGAGTGAGTGGGTGAGAGTTACAGTTGATTATTTTCCTCTAACAGTGTGCACTTTATTCCACTTCTACTGCTGCAGTTCATCACCGATTACAGTTTCCTTTAACGAATAACTTTTTAAACCATTTATAGCTCAATTTAATGTTATCACACTATTGGGAGAACTGCTGTTAATGTGGATTGAAACACACACACACACACACACACACACACACCAAGGTTTGACCTGGAGTCAGCAAAGGAAGCAAACAGCACATAACAGACAAAATGCACAATGCACTACTGACCATGCGGGAGGTGAGTGTGTGTGTGTGTGTGTGTGTGTGTGAGAGAGAGAGAAAGAGAGAGAGAGAGAGAGAGAGAGAGAGAGAGAATGAACCCCTGTAGTGTACACATAACAGTGTGCATTTTATGTGTATATGAAACACTGAGGACATGGTCCACAAAAAAACATTTAATTTATTTCGATTTCCGATACAACTTTCTCACTCTCTCTCTCTCTCTCTCTCTCTCTCTCTCTCTCTCTCACACACACACAGATGCATACATCTGGCACTCACAGAGCACACAAGCAAAAGTACTTCCCCAAATCAGCAATTCCCCATATGAACTAACATCTCACAATCTTTAAGAATCCTTTACACATACCTTTTGCAAATAAGTACACAGCACCCCCTGCTGGTCCTGCTGTAATACCACACTTCCAAAAAAATCATCCTTTAAAAAAAAATTCCTGGATCCAGAATTCAATCTGGGTCATCTCCAATATCTAATACAGTCTTCCACATCCAAAGCACCGCCTCTGGTAGAAATTTCATGAATCCACACATATGGGGCCAGCCGCAGCCTAACGCTTAGAAAAGCAGCTTTGGGACCGAAAGGTCGCTGGTTTAATTCCTAAACCAGCAGGAAAAATGTGTGGCAACAGGGGGAAGGAGCTGCACCTTCCCTTCCTCCACCTTCATGGCTGAAGTGGCGCCTTGCCCTTGAGCAAGGCGCCTAACCCCAAACTGCTCTCCGGGTGGCCCAATGTGTGTGGCAGCCCACTGCTCCGTTTGTGTGTGTGCTCACTGTTTATGTGTGTGTGCTCACTCTGGATGGGTTAAATGCAGAAGCAATAATTTCCCTTGCATGATTAATACAGTATAGCAAAAACAAAAAACAAAAAAACGTGTGTATAATCCTGCTTACAAATACACAAACTAGGAGTAAAATATAACCTCAATGTACAAAAGTAATAAAGCAAAACAAAACAAAGCTAGAGGGGCACAAATGGATTATTATAACTTGGCATGGTTATAATAAAATGTCTCCCCCTAGTGGGCATCTCATATATTAGCGTATATTATAGAATAAGGATTTTCTGAGATACTAGGGTTTTTTTTCAGCATGAGGCCATGTACAGATCACCTCCAAAATGTGATGGTTTGTAACTTGTACCACATCCTACTGTAGAAAAAAATGATTCAAATCTGTGCATCACTTTTTGAGTTATCTTGCACATAAACAAACTAATGATTGGTGGAATGAACATCCCGTTCACCGACCTTTCGTGTGTTATGTGGAGTCGGACACACGCATGCTTGTAATGATCTGAATAGATCCCGGTGTTAGACCTATTGGAAAGTTCTTTGTAAATGTCATGACGATCGTAATATTACTTCAGTACAGTTTCCATAAGCTCTTAATTAAGATAGTCATTACATTTACATATTATTTATCAGCAGTCTGTTAATAAGAGACTAATACCACACCACTGAATTGGGGGTAGTCGTGGCCTAATGGTTACAGAAGTGGATTTGGGACTTGTGGGAAGGGGGGGGGGGGGACTCCTCCTCCATAATGGCTGAAGTGTCCTTGAGCAAGGCATCTAACCCCTAACTGCTTTCCAGGTGACCTAATGTGTGGAAGCCCACTGTTCTGTGTGTGTGTGTGTGTGTGTGTGTGTGCGTGGTCTAGCTATTCATCACAGTGTGGGGACATAAATCTGTTTACACA
>JAQMYF010040553.1:0-10774 GCA_030014195.1 Neosilurus mollespiculum | reverse complement strand
GCGGGAGTTAGTGAATGACCTCAAGGCAGCTGGGACCACAGTCACCAGGAAAACAATTGGCAACACTTTGCGCCGCAATGGATTAAAATCCTATATATATATATACCCTATATATATATATACTATTTTTTTAGGGGTCCCGAGTGGCGCATTGACAAGGTGTGCCACTATCAACCCGGAGATCGCAAATTCAAATCTGGATTACGCCCCTCCCTGGTTGGTGGTGGTCGTGTGAAAGGGTGGAAAAAGTTGATGGGTGGGAATTGGATATGACTAAATTAGGGGAGAAAAATAAATAAACTATTTTTATGCAATGAACTTGATTTTCATGTGACTATATTACAGGATATACTACAGATTTCATTACAGGAAGCACTGATCATCTTAAAAACCTGACTAGGCTTCAATTTCATTAAACAGCTCTATAACACCCATGCATGTCAGATACCTATTTTTAGCACGTGCAGTGATGTGCGTTTAGGCGTACGCTACAAAATCACCATCCAACAAAAAACAACAGAGTGAATGCATGCAGGGAGTCCTGTGAGTAGCAGCAAAAATGTTTTACTCACTAAACTCAAGCAAATGTTTTATTTAAAAAATGGTAAATTAGATAAGCAAATAAGCAGTAATACAAACCACCAGGAGAGCTGCTAGAGATAACCGACTCTGGAGGGAAACCAAGTGTCCATACAGACCCGTACAGTATAATTGCTGACTTTTTATTTATTTATATACAATTATGTAGTGGTTAGCATGTTTGCCTCACTGCAAGAAGGTCCTGGGTTCCAGCCCCCGGCATGGCGAGGGCGTTTCTGTGTGGATTTTGCATGTTCTCCTGTGCTTGCGTGGGTTTCTCCGGGTACTCCGGTTTCCTCCCATAATTCAGAGTATGCACATTAGGCTAATTGGCTGTTCCAAAGTGTAACTGTGAATGGTTGTTGGCACCAATGATGGTCTGGTGAGCTCAGGGTTCCCTGCCATGCCATGTCAGCTACAACAGACTCCAGCCTCTCCACGTGAGTGAGTTAGAATGAGTGTTTATTTATTCATTTATTTATTCCAGAGCAGAATTCCAGTAAAGCATTTTCCCCCCCAGATATGATAGCAATAGTCATAGCAATTTGAACCTAGAATGGTTTTGTGTTAATTCTGCTGACACACAGCAAAGCTAAAGTTTGTACACTCCTTCTTCAGATTTTTTCTCAGTCACAATTACACATGGTGGTATGGTGACATAGTGGTTAGCATGTCTGCCTCATAGCAACAGGTTTGAGTCCTGGGCTCATTCATTCATTCATTCATTCATTTTCTGAACTGCTTAAAACTAATTAGGGTCACATGGAGACTGGGGCCCTTCACAGCCGACTCTGGGCAAGGGTCGGGGTACACCCTGGACAGCTCGCCAGGCCATCACAGGTCCTGGGCTCAGTGAAGTCATTTATATGTGGAATTTGCATGTTCTCCGTGTGCTTGCATGGGTTTCCTCCGGGTACACCAGTTTCCTCCCACAGTCCAAAGACATACACATTAGGCTAATTGGCTGTTTCAAATTGTGTGTGTGTGAATAGGTGTGTGTGTGTGTATGTGTGTGTGTTGCCATGCGATGGACTCGTGAGCTGTTTAGGGTACACTCTGCCTTCAATCAGAGCCAACTAAAATGGGCTCCAGCCTCCCTGCAACCCTAGTAGGATTAAGCAGTTAAGCAAAAAACTAATTTGTGAAATGACATCACCTTTCTATAAACCAGGGACGGCCCTGTGATCCAATATACACATTTAACTGAAGAGTGCTTAACCCTCGAGTCTATTTCTGATCACATGATGATTGTCCTGCTCTGTTAAGGCTTATTGCTATGAAGCGAGCGCCGCGAGCGGAACAGCAGCACTAATTTTGCTTTCCCGCCTGACTCGATTTATGTGGTGGCGCATGATTATAGGAAGGGTGAGCTGTTGAGACAGTTACTTTGGTTGGGCTCGGTGGCCCTTCCAGAATTCCATGGGCGAGTTATGTGATAGCGCATGTAAGGCAGTTTCTAGAGTTCTCGCAATCGTTGCCATCACCTTCCATGCAGGAAAAAAAACGGGCCCGTATAAGCGGACTATATAGGCTCACAGCACCCCACTTCTCTATGAGAACTTCTAAATCTTGTAATGAACTGCTGAGCAATGAAAGTGTGCTATATGTACCTGAGCAGAGGTGGACTGACGGTACATTTCATATATATATATATATAAAATTTTAAAAACCCTCTCAGTCGATACCAGGAATTCATCTGTTTGTCAGAATGACACTTCTTTCAAAGCCCTTGGGAAATTACAGAGCACCTGAACTGTTGACCCCAATATTGCAAATCTTGGGACTTTCTTCACTCAGAGCGAGTAACTATCCATTCTAACCTTTTACTGGCTCGTATTATTTTTTTTTTTCGTATTATCCTGCATAAAATAGATCATTACACCTCAATGATCACTACTAAGCTTACACTTATATACAGTTAGAACAGGTTTAAATGTTTGGATGTTTTACTAACACTAAGCATTTAACAGGTTAAACTGATGGGAGCCACAGTATATCACACCCAACCGCAGTTTCAAAGCCACCTGATTCAGTATCCAGCAGCTGAACTCTGTGTTAATTTGAACTCTGCTATATTACATCTACCAGCTCAAGGTCATTTTCCCAGCACAGTGTAATTAAAAACTTACCAATCTCTCAGCAGTGTCTGCAAGGCCTGCCTTGTGTCAGGTTTTAGACATTCACTTGATTGTAATCAACATAAATTTGAGTTGTTGAGATGAACATTAGGCTCACAGTGTCTGCTAATTATATTCAAATAAGATGATTTTGCACACTGATGGGCAATGATTCACTTTACTAATTTAATTCTTTCAAATATACAAGTGAATCAAAGGTTATTCAAAAGTCATTTCTAAACCCCTACAGAATTCTGCATTCACAGTTTTGGAGTACAGTGCCTAGAGGTGACTATTTACTATATATTATATATATATATTATACTTCATTTTATATATATATATATATATAAATATATATATATATATATATACATTTTTTGTATCCTATATTTTATCTTATATGTATATTTTATTCTATATATATTTTCTTTATTTCTATCCTTTTGCATTTTTTATTTATCTGACCTTTAAAATCCTTTAACTGACCTTTAAAATCCTTTAAAAGTTTTAGTTATTGTTTTTTTCTTCTTGTTACTTGATAGTTTATTCTTTACATTCTGGACAGTCGTACTAAGCATTTCACTACATATTGTACTGTGTATAATGTGTATGTGACAAATAAAATTTGAATTTGAATTTGAATTTATTTTCCAGTGCACTTTTGATTTAAAAATGATGCACTGAAAGTGAGGTGGATGTGACTGAATCATAACTGTTTTGGTGTATACTACACAGAAACATAAAGAAAAACACACAAAAATAAGATTTTTACAGTTTATTTCTTTATTTCTAACAGTGTCTCTTTAACTCTCTTTAAGGGTTTTAGTATATACTATACAGAACATAGATAAAAGCAAACTAAAATTAGATTGTAATAGTTTATATTTAAATATTTGAAGCATAACAGATAGGTCCTGTGAGCTCTGCGCTTCGTAGATAGCACCTACACATAGTTAACACCCTCTTTTGAGCCTACTTATTCAGAGTTTAGTACATACGACACACAGAAATAAGTAATCTGTGCTCTGTAAAGGTGTTTTAGTAGAACTGCACGAAAACAAAAAGAAAAACAAAGTCAATTTAAAGTTCTATGGTTTGATTTTGATAAGGACAACGCCGCCTGCTCAAAATGACTGTGACAAGCTGGGAGTGTCTGTTGTTTTGATTAAAGCATTATCACCTCTGAATAATGTTTTTTTAATCCCTAGATAGTGGATCAGTCAGATCACACCATCTCTGCGTAATACATGCTAATAATAGATATAACCATCTTTGGTTCTTCTACAGCACTTTATGTTAACATGCTGAAGTTACAGTTTGCCAGTTGTGTTTAGTTTTTAAAAGGAAATGAAGATTATTAGTCTGCAGTATGTTATACAAGGCAGAAAAACATGCATGCTGGGGGAGTAAAAACTTACCATGTCTTAGCCTCTGTATAGAGAAAAAGACACGATTGCATTGCAATTCATTCATTCATCATTCATTCATCTTCTTACGCTTGTTCCGGGGTCGGGTCACAGGGGCAGCAGCCTAAGCAGTGAGGTCCAGACGTCCCTCTCGACAGCCAATTCCTTCAGCTCTTCCTGGGGAATACCAAGGCGTTCCCAGACCAGCCGAGAGACATAGTCCCCCTTAGCAAGTTCTGGGTCAACCCCGGGGTCTCTTCCCAGTTGGACACCAGGGTGGCGTTCAGGAAGCATTCTAATCAAATGCCCGAGCCACATCAACTGGCTCCTCTCAACGTGAAGGAGCAGTGGTTCTACTCTGAGCTCTTCCCGGATGGCAGAACTTCTCACCCTGTCTCTAAGGGAGAAGAGCCCTGCCACCCTGCAAAGAAAACTCATTTCAGCCTCTTGTATTTGCGATCTTATTCTTTCAGTCACTACCCAAAGCTCGTCATAGGTGAGGGTAGGAACATAAATCGACTGGTAAATTGAGAGCTTTGCCTTCCGGCTTAGCTCCATCTTCACCAAGATGGGCTGGTACAAGCACCGCTTTACAGCAGAGGCTGCACCAAGAATTCTATGTTTTTTTGCAATTCAAACAAAGAAAATCCCACATGCTTGGTTTTAGATGCCCCTAACCCTACTCAGACATTGCCCTACCTCATCAAGCCTGAGGAGAAAACAGGTACACAGCGCATACGGTCATGGTCAGCAATGTTCTCCCTTTATTTTATGATTCTTCAGATTTTTTATTAACATTCACTAGGGTACGGCAACACAGGATTGATCATTTCAATGGAAGCACTATATGTAGTTCACACAGGTTAGGCTAGTTAGAGTGTGATAGAGGTGTGGCGAGGTACAGTAGAGGTGTAGCTAGTTACAATGCATCACTCAACACAGGCACAGTCTCTGGTTTCCACATGTGTGCCTTGGATTACACAAATAAAAAAACAAAGAGTGTGTGCCCAGTATTACCTAAGAGCCCTTTAAATAGAAGAAATAACCTAATGAAAGAAATGTTAAAAATGCATGTTGCTGAAATATCTTAAAACAAACAGGCCTCTAGTTAACATCTATAAGCAGAATGATTTGAGACACAACCTCTTCATGCTTTCAAGTGTTACTGGTTCTCGTTCAGGTGGGAACAAATATGAAGTTGTGGGTCAAAGAAAGACTAGATTGACTGAAAAGAGGTAGTATTGGATGTGAGTGTGAGCACCATGCCTGGTGCAAATTCCTTCCAGATCAGGCAGGAATGGGATTAAGAACAGTTCTGCGTATATACCTCTAGAATGTACAGCAAAGACTTAAAATATTTTGACTGTTCTTTTTGTAAAGAACCAGAGATTAAAATATTTTGGGTCTTGTTAAAGAAACAAATGTCGGTATAGAAAAAGAGAAAACTGGAAGCTGAATTTAGCTGCTGCTGCTAAATGAAGGGCTGAGAACCAGAGTGGTCTAACCAACAGAAAGCGGTTTTTGAGAAAAAAAAATGACATGAACATGTTTGCAATATTAAAGAATCAGGGATAATGCTCATGATATGATTCAAGGTCATGAGGAAGATGGACCATTCTAGCACACATGACCTTATCCACATCTGTCAAAACCATGACCTTATCTGATTTTTCTGTTTTTGTGGATTAGAACACTGGGGCTCTCAGACCTTCAATTACTTGCATACATCAACATCCCTCCTATATTAACATAGGAGCAAACTCAAATCACTGGTAAGGCATCTTAAACTCCTTTAAATTTTCAGTTAAAAAACCGAAGTTGCTTTGTTACAGGGTCACATTTCTCCATTTCGAAGATTTCTTCATAGAGATATACATTAACACCTGCACAATTGTACTTTCATGCAGTAATTTTTGTTGAGAAGAGAGCTCCATGGAAAATGATTAGAGTGTTTAAACCCTTTAGAGTCTAGTGTATAATTAGCCGTTTTTTGACTACTTTTGATTTTACCTTTATATTTCACCTTAAAAAACTGTTTAGCTTGCCTTGTTTGGTGTCATTTATTTCAGCACTACCTCACCTGTGTGTCCTTATGGTTACGTTTATATTTTGACATACAGTATTTACACACTGGCCTAAAATAACTCAAAAAAACCCACAAAATCCGAGTAGAAAAAGGGTAGTTTTTTACTGTGAAAAACACAAACATGTTTAACGAACCATTTTTATAACTTAGAATGCAAACATAAATCATAAATGAAAAAAATTCTGTACAAAATTAGCACTGACATTTCCAGGGTTTGTTAGTCCTGCTGTTGTCCACTTGATGGCAGTGTTTACCTCCAGACTGCCTTGGGTTTTTTTTTTTTTTGCTGACATCACGCAGTGTAAACTGCCATCGCAGGAAGTTAAATTAAAAGTATTAGATTATTTAATCATAACTAAATAAAGATTTTACTTGGTCTATCAACACCATTTAACTGATATATAGTTACTGGTGTATATAGTTTGAAGTCTGCACTTCCGTGTTTTCCTGCTATGTCATCTTAAATCAGCCAAGTGATTTGGACGCACCGGCACGTCCATCGACTCCTTCCAGGAAGAACATGGAACTGGTATAATTCACACTTTACTTGGAAGCTGCCGTGATCTAATGGTTAGAGAGTGGCTTTGGGACAGAAAGGTCACTGGTTCAATTCCCAAACCAGCAGGAAAAATGTGTGGCAGTGGGGGGAGTGAGCTGCACCTTCCCCTATTCCACATTCCACAAGGCACCTAACCCCTAACTGCTCTCCGGGTGCTGCAGTGTGCTGCAGCCCATAGCTCCAAGTGTGTGTGTGTGTGTGTGTGTGTGTGCTCACTTTGGATGGGTTAAATGCAGAAGTCAAAATTTCTTTTTGGAATTAGTACAGTATAAAATAAATAAGAATAAATAAATACAACTGTGGTGAGCAGAAAAGCATTTCAGCAAACACAAAACATTGAACGTTTATGTGGCTGGGCTACAACAGCACATTCCATTCCATTCCTGTCAGCCCAGAACAGAAATCTGAAGCACAAGTTCACAGAAATGAGCAGTTGGAAAAAAACAAATCACCTTTTTTCAAGGCTTCAACTCTCCAGATTTGGTGAGTCTGTGCTCATGCTATTCTCAGATTCTTGCACATTAGTTGACAGCAGTGGTCCACTGGACTTTTTCCATGGAGACCATCTCCTCAAGGTTTGATACACTGTGTGTTCTGAGATACTTTTTTTGCATACCACTTTTGTAAGGAATGCTTATTTAAGTTTCTTCCTGAATGCTCAGGCCAGTCTGGACATTCTCATCTGATCTCTCTCACCAACAGAGAATACGCTGCATTAAAAATTGCTTTACAACTGCATACACATTACATATGCATATACAATGAGACAGATGTCTGACTATAACAGTTACCTCATTATCAAGGACTGTTTACATCAGCATATACATCATACTCAGTCACAAATCCAGGTACAAACAAGAGCACTCTAAGAGCGCAGATCCCTGATATGGGCCCCACAAATTGCCAGAAATCTTCCTATCTCACAATGTAATAAGAACCATTTAAAGGATTCCTGAATCCAGAATTCCATCCAGATCATCTCCAGATTCTATTGGATTCTTTCTTGTCCAAAGACCCACCTCCTGTAGAAATGTCATAAAAATCCACACATAAAAAATAAATAAATAAATAACAGAAGGTAATAACAGAAGATGCAAATTACACCCACTACTGGGCCTGCTGTAATATGGCACTTCCAAAAATCATTCTGTCTCACAATGTTAAAAAATCCATTAATAAAAATCAAATATCCAGAGGTTTATCTGGGTGGCATGGTGGTGTAGTGGTTAGCACATCCACCTCACAACAAGTGGGTTCAACTCCCGGGCTCGGGTGTTTCTGTGTGAAGTTTGCATGTCCTCCCCTTGCTTGTGTGAGTTTTCTCTGGGTACTCTGGTTTCCTCCCACAGTCCAGAGACATGCACATTAGGTTAATGGGCTGTTCCAAATTGGCCCTAGATGTGGATGTGAATGGTTGTGTGTGTTGTCCTGTGATGATCCGGTGAGCTGTTTGGGGTGTATCCCGCCTTGGCCCAGTGTTGGCTGAGATAGGCTCCAGCTTCCCTGAAACCCTAATAGTAGGATTAAGCATTTCAGCAAACGAGTGAGTGAGTGAGTGAGAATTTCATCCAGATCCTCTCCAAAATCTAATGGAGTCTTCATTGTCCAAAGCGTGGAAGAAATTTCATGAAAATCCTCTGTTATTTTTTCCTGTGTATTTGTGCTAACAAAAACACATAAGCCTAGGGTAAAACATAACCTCCTTGATGGAGATAATTCAATTCTGAACCAATCCTAGGGGTGGCACGGTGGCGCAGTGGTTAGCATGTCCGCAGCAAGAAGGCCTGGGTTCGAGTCCCGGGCTCGGTGTTTCTGTGTGGAGTTTGCATGTTCTCCCCGTGCTTGCATGGGTTTTTTTCCGGGTACTCTGGTTTCCTCCCACAGTCCAAAAACATGCACAGTAGGCTAATTGGCTGTTCCAAATCGCCCCTAGGTGTGAGTGTAAGTGTGAATTCTTGTGTGTATGCTGGCCCTGTGATGGCCTGGCAATCTGTCCAGAGTGTACCCAGAACTGGCTGAGAAGGGCAGCCAGCCTTCCCGTGACCCTAATAAGGATTAAGCTGCTTAAAAATGAATGAATGAATGGATCTAATCCTAGATTCTTACCTCACTATTTATCGTATATGATCTGCAAGATACCATAGCATTAACTAACGAGTTAACTCATTTTAAACGGTAGTAAAAACGAAATACTAAAAACTCGGTCCTGTTCCTCACCACCCTGCATTAATGCCTGCATAAAGAGCCTCATTAAATAAAAGCACACCTTCTCCAAGTGTTTTCTTGTGAAAACTAACTCCTAGTTCCGGAGCTACGAGGCGTGAGTGATTAGTACATCTAACAGCAGCCTTTGATACCTGCATGTACTTAAAAAAAAAAAAAAGATCTAGTGTGACACTGCCATTATATAGTTTCCTATATTAAGGAACATTCTGTCAGAACACCATCCCTAGTTACCATCCTTAGTTACCTGTCATTGCCATGGTAACCCGGGATGGATATAATCATTTACAGTTCAGACAATACATTCTTCTAAGTATCAGCTGAGGACCAGTACTGATCCAGGAGTCACATTCTTGTCTAGAGACTCATCCTGCTTATTAAAAGCATTCTAAATTTATGGCATGATAAGGACAGTGTGCGTCCTATGTTTACTTAGAAGAGTAATGTCCAGCATGGCCGCGGAATCACATATAAAGATTTCAGAATTCGGAATCACTCAGATATGTACAAATCCACTGTTTCAGACCCACACGGAGTCAAAGCTCAGCACAACAGGCTAAACACCATATTGCTGCCACTAAATCTAACTCAATCACTGTTCACACTAAGCTGTTTCACTGTATGCCTATAAATCAGGATAAATTCCAATACCCCAGTTATTGTGTGGGTGTGGTTACGGGGGTTGTGGGTGAGATAATTTGCTTCTTTAAATTTTAAATTTCAATTGACCAATAGTAATACATGGCCATAGTACTCCAGCTTCCCCTTTGCCCCATGGATGAATCGTATTCTCGAAGTCGGTGTGATGTCACAGTCACGTGTGGATGGATGAATGGGTTCAGGTTGTGCTTATGAATCTAATTTTCATTAAAAAAAAACCTTAAAGCTCCAATGTAACTTTGGTTTCAGCAATTTAAAATTACAGCAGTCAATTAAAAATTATTTTTTTTATTTCTTACTTGTACAAATAATGTGGAAAATTACGTAGAAGTAACACAATGTGATTACAAGTGTATTACCTAGCAGGAATCCAGTGTGGAACATTAGCTTCTGGTTTTAGATGTTTGTTAATATTTTAACTGAATTTTTTCAGTCTTCTAGCTAGTTCTAATATATTGATTAAGGCACTGCCTTAAGGCATCTCTATTAATATGTATCTGAGCCTGATGTTATAAGAGTAGCGCTGCTCCTTTATTGGCTGAATCAAATTCAGCCCTGAAGTAAGTGAATAAATAAATAAATCTCCCTGCATTTCTCAACTACACTCGAGCAAAAGGAGCAAAGGTTCACACAAAGTTTTCTTTTTACCACCCTTTACTCGCTGATTTTCATGTTCATTTGTATCACTAGTCTCAGTAAATTATCCATTCAACGAGTTCATGTTCCGTGTTTCCGATCATGTTTCATCTTCTTTTGCTCGACAAAGATTTGTCTGCCTACATGAGTTTGATTGTGCTCGTTTATTCTGTGCAAGTCAGAGCCATGTTATATGAGCCTCTATTTCTTGGATTTCAGTTCCGTTATTAAGGATCCCTCTTTTTTGCCCGTCGTCATACAAGCCAACGATACATAACAACCAATCAGAATGAACCTAGCGACATGGAACTGGGATCTCATTACTTAATCAGTAAAATAAGTAAATAATCTTAATTCTATTGCACTCCACATTTTTATATGGTAATAGGTTTTACTTTAAGTGAAATTTGCAGGATAAAATAGTCCATATGCAAAAATGAATATAGGGGTACACATACACACACACACACACACACACACACAAACACACAAAAACAGATATATA
>JAQMYF010040552.1:0-10778 GCA_030014195.1 Neosilurus mollespiculum | reverse complement strand
CAAAGGCCGGCCATGTCTCTCACTGTCTATGGTGAGAGGCATGTAAAAGAACCATTGCTGATTTTCGTCAAGAGTAGTAACATATCCGTAAGCGTGTTTCTGCCCTGCGATGGCCTGGCGAGGTGTCCAGGGCATACTCTGCCCTTGCCCAGAGTTGGCTGAGATGGGTGCCAGCCTCCCTGCAACCCTAATTAAGATTAAGCCGTTCAGAAAATGAATTATAATTCATATGAATGTTTATAATAAAATTCTTATCTATTCCTTTTGAAAGTCAGCCAAATCTCCAAAACTCAGGTGAAATCCTTGAATTTACGGCCAGCCCAAACAGCCTAGAAGGAATCTTGAACATATTCTAACCTCATTATTTGACACTTTGAGGTCATCTTCCACAGCTATCTGGCAGGCAGCTAACATTAATGAGTGAAAAAAGTGGCAACAGCAAAGTATGTTTCCTTTATTGTTTTATGCAAATTTTTTGGCCATAATTCAAAACCACCAACCACCTATTATGAACATGGTGGTGGTAGCATCATTCTTTGGTCAAGGTGTAGGAAATTATGAAAAGTTACAAATACCAGTAAATCTTTGCACAAAATCATTAGGCCTTTCCTTAAAAATTTGAAGATGATGAGCAATTTCATCTTTCATCATGACAGTGACCCAACACATACCCACAAATCAATGAAAGAATGTCTTCAGCATTACAAGATTAAATCCAAAATGAACCCAATTATAAATCTGTAGTGACCTGAAGAGGGATGTGCACAGGAGATGCCCTCACATCCTGACAAATGTTTAGCACTTTTGCAAAAAAAAAATAAATAAAATAGTAGACAAAGATTGCCAAGTAAAGATGTGCTATGCTTATAGACTCTGACCCAAAGAGACCAAATGCTTTCATAAAATTTGCTTTAAAAAGTGCTTAAACAGTTTAATAATTTAAGGGTGTGAATATCAACAAGGTGGGCTGGTGGCATAACAGGTAGGGTGCCGGGCTCACGATCGGGAGATCATGGGTTCGAAATCCCATTGGACCCTCACCGTGCTTAGACCCCTGGGCAAGGTCTTAACCTTTTTTTGAGTGTGTGCCTCTGTCCACCCAGCAGTATAAATGGGTACCAGTAAAAATATACTGGGAAGGTAACCTGTGATGGACTATCGTCCCATCCAGGAGGAGTTGAACTCCTCGTCGCGTCACACTACAGAAACCGGGGATAAGCACCAGCCTGATGAGCCACTAGGCTTGGGTGTAAAAGCCCAACAGACTTACCATATCATCAAGGAGATTATTGTGAATTTCCATCTCCTCCAAAAACTTTGATTTTCAGCTCTACTTGATGGGTTATAGGTCACAATAAAGGAAGAAAATGGGAGAATCTTGGGAGAAGTGGGCCATGCTCAGGAAAGAGGTAGCATGGGGGAAGTAGTGGGCCAATGCTTCTTAAAGCATTTAAATTCGTAATAGTTTTTAATAGCCATAAATTAAACACACATATAAAACTGAAATACTTCTTTGTATTATATTAACAATGTAATAAATTGAAGAAGACTTCTGACTCATGATAATGGGGAGTAAGCCTCATCCCTTCCAGACTATTTTCTCTTGCTTTCTTCAAACATCTTTGCAAAGTCGATCTTTCAGTTGCATATTTTTGTGCAATATTATCTCTCACTTTGCTGGTCATTTAAAACTTCATTTACAGCTTAACTTATTTCTTTTGCAACATTCACTCATTTATGTATAATCACAGTACTATATAAAATTTTACTTACAGGGCTAAAAAACAAGTCCAAGAACAGAATGTTGCAAAATGGGATGTTCCAGAAGGGTCACATGGTATGCATTTCCTGACCAATGCATGGGCTGAAGGAACTGTCACCTCTTCCTCATTGGCCGGGAAGAGTGGCGGTTGGTACTCCTGTGTGACCTGGAAGGGGGAGAGTCCAGTGGCCACAGAGGGGAGTGAATTGTGGGCATACTCCACCCATGTGAGGTGATCGTTCAGGGTTGCCTGGTTTTGCCCCACCAGGCATCTTAGACAGGTCTTCAGTTCCTGGTTCAGCTGCTCTGTCTGGCTGTTGGACTCCGGGTGTTAGCCAGATGATAGGCTGATGGTTGCACCCAGGCAAAACTCCTTTCAGAAGGCCAATATGAACTGTGGTCCTCTGTCGGAGACGATGTCCTGGGAGAGACCGTGAATTCAGAAGACCTGCAAAATCATGACTTGAGCAGTTTTTTTGGACAAAGGCAGTGGGATGAAGTGGGTCATCTTGCAGAAACGGTCAACCACTGTCAGCACCACCATGTTGCCCTTTGATGGAGGCAGGCGCATGACTAAGTCCAAAGAAATGTGTGACCAAGGTCTGTGAGGCACTGGTAGTGGCTGGAGGAGGCCTGCTCCAGCCTACCTTGATGCTTTGCTTCTGGTGTAGACAGAGCAAGCTGCCACGTACTCTGACCATGTCCTTGGCAAGGGAGGGCCACTAAAATCCCTGTTTGACTACAAACACTGTTCAATTGATCCCAGGATGGCAGGTTAGCAAGGGCGTGTGGGCCCAATGTATCAACTGAGAGTGCAACACTTCCGGCATGAACAACCAGTTGCGAGGACAGCCCTCTGGAGTGGATACCCCCTAACTTGTCCGCTGGACATCACTTTTTATCTGCCAGGAAACCGCTCCTACCACATGGTTGGGAGGTAGGATATGGCCCGGTTCTTTGGCAACCGGCTCTGGTTCATAAAGGTGGGACAGAGCATCTGGTTTGCCGTTCTGAGAGCCCGGCCTATAGGAGAGGGTTAACCGAAACCGGCTAAAGAAAAGGGTCCACCTGGCTTGCAGCGAGTTCAACCTCTTGGCCGACTGGAGGTACTCCACGTTCTTGTGGTCCGTCCACACCAGGAAATGTTGATCTGCCCCTTCCAGCCAGTGTCTCCATGCCTCCAAGGCCGCTTTGATGGCCAGCAGCTCCCGATTGCCAACATCATAATTCCTTTCTGCTGGTAATAACTTAACATAAGAAGGCACATGGATGAATCCTGTTGTCAGACAGAACAGCCCCCCACTCCCACATTGGAGGCATCCCCCTCCATGATTAATTGACGCTTGGGGTAGAGTATCTTTAGGACTGGCACTTTTTCAGCCTCTGGACCCCACTGAAAGGTAACTTTGGGAGAGGTTAGTGCATGTAGTGGTGACACCGTGGAACTGAATTTGCGGATAAACTTCAGGTAAAAGTTGGCAAACCACAGAAATTGCTGCACTTTCTTCCATGATGTGAGAGGTGGCCAATTAGCGACAGCACTAACCTTCTCGGGGTCCATCTGGATGTTGTTGGGGGACATCATGAACCCCAGGAATGAGACTGAGGGTGCATGGAATTCACACTTCTCAGACTTTACGAACAACTGGTAAGGCGGCTTAAAACCTGACGGTCGTGACGCTGGTGAGTGGATAGATCATGGGAAAAAATAAGTATGTCATCCAGGTACACAAAGACGAAGTAATTTAGGTACTCATGTAGGGCTTCATTTATGAAGACAGCTGGGGCATTGGTCAGCCCAAACGGCATGACAAGGTATTTGTAGTGGCCTGTGGGAGTGTTGAACCCAGTCTTCCACTCGTCTCCCTCATGGATCCTGACCAGATGGTATGCGTTCTGTAGGTCTAACTTGGTGAAGACTCGAGCCTGCTGGAGCAGCTCGAAGGTGGACAAAATGAGTGGGAGCGGGTATCGATTGTTTATGGTGATGTCTTTCAGGGCACTGTAGTCAATGCATGGCCTTTTTACCCACAAAGAAGAAACCCGCTCCTGCCGGCGAAGAGGAAGGGCGAATGATAGTGGTTCTTTCAATGTATTCATCCATGGCCTTCCTTCTGGGATCAGATATGGCGTACAGCCTAGATTTGGGGATGGGCGCACCTGGCAAGAGGTCTATGGCACAGTCCCAAGGCTGATGAGGAGGAAGGGACAAGACTTTGGTTTTGCTAAAGACCTCCTTCAGGTTGTGGTAGCATGGCGGCTCTCTCGACAGGTCAGGTTCATTGCTAGGAGTCGGCGCCATATCCAGGTTAGCCTCCTTTCCTGGGAATCTGTGAGCAGGAGGGGAAGGGACCAGACAGGACAAACTACAGGCAGGATCTCAGCTCCTAATCTTCCCCATTTGCCAAATTATATACGGGTTGTGGGCTTTCAACCACGGAAACCCTAATATTAATGGGTGTTGTGTAAAACGGATAAGGTGGAAGAAAAAGGGCTCTGTATGGGATCCGCCGATAATCATGGTGAGAGTCTCCTTTCTGTGGGTGACTCTGCTCAAAAGTTTGTTGTCCAGCGATCAGGCAGAAATGTGTGGATTGATCATGGTTTACCCGCACGCTCCTTGTGGCCAGAGAGCCGGACCTTTTGGCTGGACACGCCTCCACGCGATGATCAGCTTGTCCACAATAGAAACTTGCTCCCTCTTGCGAGCAGTGTTGGCAGTCTTCCGGGTTCAGCCAGGTGCGTCCTAGTTTCATAGGCTCCTCCAGACCGGGAGAGGTCACTCGCTCAGGGTTGGGTGAAGAAACCGCAGACCCACGACAAGGCTCCAGGTGCATGGAGGCCCCCCTGGTGATGTTCCGACTCCCTCTCCTGAAGCCAGTTATCGATTCAAGTCGCCAGGTCTACCAGATCCTCAAACTCAGCTGGAATCTCATGTGGGGCCAGATGGTCCTTAATCTGGTCATTGACAAAGGCATCTTTAATGGCCGGGGAGTTCCAGCCACTGTCGGTGGCTGCACTCTGGTGGCTATACTTTTGCTCCTGTGAGGTGAGCGCCTGATTAAGCCGACCCGGGTCCCAGCCCTGGGGAACAGGGGCATGAGAGGTCCCCATTACCCTCACTCTCCTCTTGACTGTGCTGATTGCATTTAAAATTGAGGGGCAGAGACCACATTACGCTGGAAGTGAGGCCACCATAGTTGCCCCGCTCACCATGCACTACCTGACACTCCTCCTAAAAATTATTTGTGTACTGAGTTTCTTGTGTTTTGGTGTCTAAAGTGTAATTAAAACTGAGAGATGAGTCGCCTCTTGGTGCAGCAAAGAAGGCCACTTAGATGGCCCCCTCCGCTCCACCCCGCATGATATACACACCTCCCAAGTCCCTATATGTAAGTGTGAGAGTAAGGGAGCGGGGAAGAAGAGAAAGTCGGGGATGTCCGTCTGGAGGGAAGCAACCTACCTTCCAGATAGTGAGCTGCAAGCAGCACTAGGCGCCCCCGTTTCCCGGGAGGCCCCCAGGGTAAGACAGGCCAGTAGCAGCCGCCCCCCACGACTGGGCCACCCAGTGACTGCAGCCAACGAGCCACCACTGACCCTAGAAGGCACTTAACTTCGTTAAGTTCAAGTTTAACTTTCCTTACATCGTTCAGTGTGTGTTCTTCTGGGGAAACATGGTAAGCGTCCTCTAGGGATTTAATTCTGAGTTCAGTTTCCTTCTTTTTCTTATGGGAAGAGAAGGAAATGATTTTCCCTCTCGTTACTGCTTTTCCTGCTTCCCAAAGAACACATGCTGAAGTTTCTGGCAGGTCGTTATTTTTTAGATATAAAGACCATTCTCTATTAAAGTAGCTAATAAACTCAGGATCTTTAAGTAATGTAGTAAAGTAGTTAAATCTCCAGTTTCTAGTTGCTGGTTTATTGTTCTTATTTCTTAGAGTGAATGATACTGGGGTGTGATCCCTAATAGGAGATAGGATGGATTTCGATTTATGATCTCGATCTTTGTCACTCATCAGTGAGCTGCTAGTTAAGAAATAATCTAATCTAGAATAGGAATGGTGAACCGAAGAGAAGAAGGTGTATTCTCTTAGTGTGGGATGGTGAGTGCGCCAAGCATCACAAAGACCAAAATCTTTCATGTACTGTTTAACAGTTTCTGAGGATTTCCAGACTCGATGACTTCCTGTGGTACTGTGTTTGTCCAAAATAATGTTAAAATCCCCTCCTATAATTATTGTATTATCTGAGTGATCATAGAGTGAGGAGAAAAAGAAGTGGAAAAAAGGAGGGATCATCAACATTTGGTCCATATATATTTGCACGGCATAACTTAACATTTTGAATAGATAATGTAACTATTATGAATCTTCCTTCCGGATCTATGATTGTTTTATATATCAAAATTTAGCCTTTTATTTATAAGAGTTGCTACTCCTCTTTGCCTGGAATTATAACAAGCTGAGTACACATGTGGAAATTGGGCTGTTCAGAGAAGATCTATTGTTGAGTTTGATAAATGAGTTTCTTGAAGGAGGATGATGATTCTTTAATCTCTTTCTCCTGTGCCAGCTCTGTGCACATTCCAAGTAACAAACCTCAAAGTGCTCATGATTCAACAATCAAAATGTGTTTTTGTGTGTTTGTGTGAATCATGCAAAGTGCTGATGTGTGTCAGTAAGCTGGGCCTGATATTCGTGTGTCTGGGCCGTGAGTCGCATCTATATAATGACAGGTGTGATTAATGTTAACCATGAAATGGTCGGAAAGAGGAAGACAGAAAGGTGAAAAGAGCGACAGTGTGAAATGAAAAAAAAAATTTAACAAAAGCATCTATATTAAGAGCGCTGTAGTGGAGACAGGCAGTGATTTTACGGTGAACTAAATATTCTTTTATGATGGTTCTATGGATATGACATCCTCTAGTAGGGATACAGGGAGATTATACTCATACCGACACATCAGTAGAGCCACGGAGTGTCCGGGCTGCGGTACAGCTGTCCGTTAATAAATAATTTATCCATTGCGATTATGGCGCGCACGCCCTCGGCAATGGCTTTCCTCCTGATGGGAAACTGGACTCTCCTCCAGTCCAGGATCTCAAGATCATTGTCGCCGACGTTCGTCCCCTTCAGTTCGCGGCCCTGGTGCTTCACCTGCTCCTTCTGTTTGAAGCTGACGAACTTGGCTACAATCGGTCTCGGTCTGCCGGCTACAGGTTTCATCCCGCCCAGACGGTGGCTCTGTGGAAGGAGATGTTCTTCACGGTTTCCTCTGGGACCTTCAGGTGGGTTTGGATGAAGGTTTTCACCATGGTCTCGGGGTCCTCCTTCATCTGCTCTGGGATCCCTGCGAACACCAGATTGTCTCTCATGCTCCGCGCCTGCAGATCGATCACCATTTCCTTTATCTTATTGTTTTCTTCTGAGGCCGGCGTTTTCCTTCACCAGAGTTTCAACATACACATTATTGTCATTAGTCGATTTACTAAAGAATCTTCACAGAAGACAAGTCAAGGTAAAGTTTGCATGGACGTTCAGTTGAGAAAAAAATTCCCACAGGGGAAAAGTTCTGAGAGCAAAGATGCACGTGGACGTTTGATTAAGAAAAAAATAATTCCTGCTAATTATCTGTCCGATTTAGTTGCCGGGGTCATGGAGGCAGGGAAAATAATGGCAGGTGCTTCTGGAAACATAGCATGTAAACAACAACACAGCTACATTAAAAAAAGGCATGGCACATGAAAAAACATTAAACGACCTAGCTGGAACTCTGATTATACTAAGTACAGTTATGTATCGATTATGTATACTATGTCAAAATTAAGACCTATGAAAAATATAAACTGACCTGTGACAAAATGTAGGCCACAAACGTAATTATATGGTGATTTAGATTCCCATGTCATCCCTGGATTCCCTGCTCCATCGAGCTTTAGTGCTCAACGGTTGATTGCCACTCTCACTCTCAGCCACTTATTTATTCTGTCTTTTCCTACTTAGTGGCAACACATGAAACTTTAAATGATAGTCTTTCTTTACATTAGACGTCCAGCCCACTACATACCAGTTTTTAGGCATAATAAGCGCACTAGTTTAGCAAAATAATGAGAATATTCATAGACACGTTAACCAGACTATTTTTGCAGTGCAGAATATATGGTTTGTTTTCACCTAATTTGAAATGGCATGGCCACGAAAAATTATTGCATTTGACAATGAACCAATGCAATTTTCTGAATATTGATGACAAAATATCACGGATCACAGCCCCAGATGTAATGCTGCATATTACTGAACATTATTGGCAGTAGCCTAAACATGGTCTATTTTAATATTCAAAATGTTTCATATCTCACAAAGTTGTTTTACAGATTCTTCATATAATAACAACTCGTCTTTTTTAAGTACATACTCTGACATGAACATGAACAGACGCAAAGTACCTGTATCTAATTCTGCCCTAAGAAGGAAATTTAGAGTAGATTTGGCCTGAAGCCTTGAAGATATTCAACATGAGATGGGTGAACTTCAAGTGGCCTTTAAAGAGTCTGCACAGCTCCCATCTCCCACAACTAGTGAGCGACTTATATTGGGCTCCACACCAGTGGATGAAGACATAGAACCATGTGTAGTGTAATGACGACTGTGAGGTAACTGACTCTGATGGCAGTCAGTGAGAGATGTCAGACTCTGACGAGCAAGAAAATCTTACCCAGCACCTCTCCAATTGGGCCTTGACATGTGGAATATCCCACGTTGCACGTACAGCTCTTTTGGCCATCCTGTGCTTTTACCATCCTGAGCTTCATAAAGAAGAATTATCTATCTATGTTGTAAAAAAAACTATGCAATGGTTGCATACCATTCACTTTGAGTCTTGATTCAGTTATGAGATGCACCTGCATCTTTGTTTGTGAAGAACACTAAATCATTTAATAGATACCATGGGTGTGATTAGTGTACTCAGAATGGTGTGTTCATAAATAAATCGCATGACTGATCCACATTTAGACAGCAGTTGCAGAAAAAATTATGCATTTTTAAGCAGAGCTGATGATCATCATATTGGTCCACATCCCTTAACAGGTGTCAATGTCGGAATGGTCTCCCAGTTCCCCCAGGAATATGTGCACCTTGTATATTTATGTGTAGTCAGATGACTGATAAATTTCTTGCTCAAGAAACCTCATAAGTTGCAGCTGCCTTCTCAACTTGTGAACAGGATCTCAGATAATCTCTTGAACAAGAGAGCACATATTCCTGATGGCTTTTCTCGTAAACCACGGTCACTAAAAGAGATTGACAGGTAGAAGGTAACTGAATTTAGGCAATTTTTGCTCTGTCCTGGACCTATAGTGTTGTGCGATGTTCTGGGTTCAGTGATTTATCTGTGTTTCACTACCATTGCCATATTGGTTAGCCCTAAACTGGTTGGAACTCACAGCGATTATGCAAACAGCCTTTTACATGCGTTTGTCTGTTAATACAGTGACTTGAATGGGAAAGATCTCATTGTATATAATGTTCATGCTTTATCTCATCTAGCACAGAAGGTTTGGCTGCCTGGACTCAATTTAATCCTTTACATTTGACAATTATTTAGATAAACTCAAAAAGTTTGTTTGCAAGCTGTGAAGTCCCCTTGCTCAGAAAATAGATAGATAGATAGAAAAAGACTATCTGAAGAATCATTTGATGGTGAGCCTGTAAATATGCCAAATTTTCCAAAGGAGTATTCTCAGGCACTGTGGTTATTGGACAATATGGTGTGATGAAAACAGAGAAATTCTGAGTATCTCAGCTACAGTGCATATAATTAAACAGGTCAATAAACACCCCACTTGTGAAATTTGATGCTTGCATGTGTCTTAATTAAAGATGCTGCTAACAAGTGGCTACATGAGACTACCCATCCCATTGGATTGCAGTTAGCCAATCCTATTGGGTTTTTCTCAAGAGAACAATGGCACTTCTAACCTCTGGGTCAGCCTAGAAAATGTTTTTGCCATGGAACTGGGACAGCTTGCGGCTGCATCCGTTGTAGATCCTCGATCAAAACCCGCACCGTATTTGGACCGTTGTGCGTTTGGACTAAGGACCAGATCCATTTGCAGATCTGTGCCTAATTCCACAGTACATCTGTTCTTTCTTTGGCCCTGTGTCCAATTGCTATATGGGAGCGAGTTGAGGTGGCTTGGGCACCTGATTAGAATGGCTCCTGAACGCCTTCCTGGATATGCCCAAAACACCACACCATCCAGGAAGAGACCTCGGAGTTGACCCAGAACATGCTGGAGGGACTCTTCTTCCCCCAGAAGAGCTTGACCTCACTCTTTTAGGCTGCTGCCCCCCATGACCTGATCCCGGATTACGCGGAAGATGATGATTGCCCTTGCGTGATTAATACACTATTGCAAAATAAAAAAGCAAAGCGACACTGTGTGCGCAATTATTAGGCAAGTATTTTGACCATATCATATTTTATATGCATATTTCCCAACTCCAAGCTGTATAAACTTGACTGCTTATTGGATTTGAGCATATCAGGTGATGCTTTTTTGTGTGGTGAGGAAGGGCGTGGCCTAAGAAGGTTAACACCCTATATCAAGGTGTGCATAATTATTAGGCAGATTCTTTTCTGTATATAAATATAAGATAAATGGGCCAAAAAAGTAGTTTGACTGACTCTGAAAAGTCAAAAATTTCAAAAAGCTGTGTGCGCACAATTTTCTCCAGGATTAATAAAGTATTCTGATACTGATCATAGAACTATCTAATGTTTTCTTATAAAAGGTCAACAGGGTCGAAAGAAAGTGTTGAGAGATTTAAGACGCAAATTAACTTCCAGAGATTTACGAAAAATCAAGTGTGAAGCTACTAGGAACCCATTGGCCTCCAGTGCTGCATATTCCAGAACTGGAACCTACCTGGAGTACACAGAAGTACAAGGTGTTCAGTGCTCAGAGACATGACCAGGGTAAGGAAGGCTGAAATGTGACCACCACTGAACAAGA
>JAQMYF010040551.1:0-10801 GCA_030014195.1 Neosilurus mollespiculum | reverse complement strand
CTCTCTCTCTCTCTCTCTCTCTGTCTCTCTCTCTCTCTCTCTCTGTCTCTCTCTCTCTCTCTCTCTCTCTCTCTCTCACTCTCTCTCGCTCTTTCTCTCTCTCTCTCTTTCTTTCTCTCTCTCTCTCTCTCTTTCTCTCGCTCTCTCTCCCTCTTTCTCTCACTCTCTCTCCCTCTCTTTCTCTTGCTCTCTCTCTCTCTCTCTCTCTCCACATGATGTTGATGTTGATGATCCCACAGTTATTTCCTTGCAGCCTAGAAAAAAGAAATTGTGATGAAGGATGTAAGCTGAAAATATTAAACAAACAATACAACTGATTCTCTCACTCTCTCTTTCTCTTATTTGTCAAACCCCTTAATCCTACTACCGTCGTGGTGAGGCTGGAGCCTATCTCAGCCAACTCTGGGTGAAGGCGGGGTACACCCTAAACAGTCTGCCGCACCATCGCAGGGCAACACACACAACCTGTCACACTCACACTCACACCTAGAAACTATTTTGAACATCCAATTAACCTAATGTGCATGTTCTAGGACTGTGGGAGGAAACTGAAGTACCTGGAGGAAACCCCGCACATGCACGGGGAGAACATGAAAACTCCACACCAAGCCTGGTACTCAAACCCAGGACCTTCTTGCTGTGAGGCGGACATGCTAACCACACCACTGTGCCGTCTATTAATGTAAAAGGTATTAATGGGTGAGAACACTTGTATTAACATGTTCTTAAATCCGTATTGTTCCCATAAAACTGCTTTAAACCTTTTAATTTTTGATGGTTATGGTTTATAGGTGGCTCAGTGGTTAACATTGACGTCTTAAAGCGGAAGATTTAGGGTTGGAGTCTTGGCTACAGGTCTTTCTGTGTGGAATTTCTGAATGAATGTATTGTGTGGTGCTTGTGTGGGTTTCCTCTAGGTACGCTGGTTTCCTCCAGTCCAAAGACATGCACGTTAGGTCAACAGGCTACTCTAAATTGCCCACAGATGAGTGTGAATGAATGATTGTGTCTGTGTTTGATTAGTGGTTCCAGATGATGATGATGATGATGGATGATTCATGTTTTCCCATAGTTCTTCAGTCCAGTGACTAAACATGAAGTGAAAAACAAAAGCAGAGACTCACTGAAATGTTGTAATAATCATGAGAGCAGGATTGAGGGTCCGGAACTTCGTACGTGTGATCAGGAGGACTCGGGTGAAGCGTCTGTGTGAGAGAAAGGGAAATAAATCACGTGTTCATCATTCTTGGTGATTCTTTCCAGATCTGAATGTCTGAGTGAAGTGTGTCTCTGAAGACTCTTACTGCGAGTGTGTTGTACACGTCACTGGAGGACCTGGTCTGAGGATCGAGAGCTGTGTACGTGTCATCAGAAGGACTGGAGTAAGAGCAGTTCTAAGAGCAAAATGTGCATTATAAAAATAAATAACGGAGAACACAGACCATAGAGTTATGAATAAACACTGCGTGTGGGAGGCGGTACGGTGGCGCAGTGATTAGCACGTCCGCCTCACAGCAAGAAGGTCCTGGGTTCGGTTACCGGATTCAGCTCGGGGTGTTTCTGTGTGGAGTTCGCTTGACCCCTAGGTGTGAGAGTGAGTTCGAATTGTATTGTATGTTGGCTGTGCATTGGTCCGGCGAGCTGTTCGGGGTTGAGCGCCAGCCGCCCCGTGACCCTAATTAGGATTGAGAGGCTTAGAGAATGAATGAATGAAGGAAATCACGTGGAATATTACACAAGTGTGTGAATTCATTCAGTGGAGAGACTCTTACTGCAAGGGTGATGGGCGTGTCAATGGTGGACCTGGACATGGGCTCAGGGGGAGTGGACGTGTTTTCCAGAGGATTCTGCACAGACAATGTCAACAATATAAGTCATTACTGATCACCAGTGGAATGTGGACCTGTGTGAACGATGTTCAAGGGTGGCAACAATTACAGAACTAATCTCATCAACTCATTAGTGATTATATATTGTTTCCAGATTAATTATTAAATATCACTTGGCGCTCTGAGCAACTCACCACATGATTAGATGTCTTGTGATTCTTCCTCCTGCTGTCAGGACAGAAAAGAGGTAGTTTATATGTAAAATTAATGATTTAATTCTGTTCTATTCAGTGAGGGGAAAAGTGTCTGAGAACTTCGCTGATAAATAACAACTGAACCAATGAAACTTACAGTGCGTTAACACTCAGTGTTTTACACAACTTTAGAACATACGTTTACAGCAGAACCTTCGATCTCGTTCCTCATACAGTAAAGTCCAGCTAGAAGAGCTGCAGCCCCGCCCAGGATTACTGCAACAACTGCAGGCAAAATATTGAAATATTTCCATCCTGCAAACACAGGTAGATAAAAAGACTCTGTAAAACGTCCCAGAAACACTGAAAAACCCAAAACTATTTATTTATTTATTTATTTATTTATTTATTTATTTATTTATTTATTTATTTGCAGAGCAGTGAGATCACAGTGTTCCATGTAATGCAGCAGTAAAGCAGAACACTGGACGAGTTTATTCTGGAGTTAATATTTTTGATTTAGGCACCACAGCCAAAGCTCCACTTAAAGTCCTTGTTAAGTTCATTCATTCATTCATTTGATGACCATTTAATCCTTTGTTCTGTTCATGGGGAGGTAGGAACCTGTCACATTGTACACATTGAACAACTGAGTGTGAGTGTGAATGGTTGTGTCTGTGTTGGTCATGTGAGGGATTGGAGAGCTGTTTGGGGTGTACCCCACCCTCGCCCAGAGTCGGCTGAGATGGGCGCCAGCCTCCCCGCGACCCTAATTAGATTTAAGCGTCTTAGAAAATGAATGAATGATGAATTATTTATTACGTTTGTCCTTGTTCTGATTTAATAAATTAAATCAGAACAAGTGAGAATGTGCAAGGATTTGCATCTTTAGTACCGAGGGAATGAAAGTTATCACTGTGTTTATAAGAGCAAATAAATAAATCTGCACTCACTTTTGATCTTAAGCATGACTTCAGGGGAGTGATAATTTTCTTGTACCGCACATCGATAAATTCCTGCATCGTTCTGATTGGCTGACAGAAGATGGAGCAGGTTAGAGGAGGAGGAGGATAATGGAAGTTTGTTTTTGTACCAGATGAATGTTGGAGCATCAGTCAGCCTGCAGGTGGTTTTACATAAGAGTGTGACGTTATCTCCTTCAAACACTCTGTCGGGAATCATTTCCACCTGGAGCCCTGTGGATAAAAACGAAGAATGATCATCTGAATGTCCTTCTGTTGCTAATTCATCAACTAGCTTGTGTTCACTGTATTACAACACATCCAACAAGCTCCTGGTGGCTTTCTGGAGCTAATATGGTAGCATAGTTAAGCCTAGCTCACATGTAAGTAATCATGGCCAAATGTACAAGCAAATTTTAGTTAGAAGGTAATTGAATATATTTTTGGAGGTGGAATTTCAGGTAAATGGCCCGTTTTTGTGGTCTTGGTAAAAGTTTTGGACCTGCTCAAAATTTGGTGTGAATTCAGAGTGGCTCGAATACGAGCGAAGAACCTCGGAAGCAGTTCGGTCATTTTTGCTTGTTTTTGAACAGCTTAAGCAACTGTTTTTTGCACGTCAAGCAAATCCGCCCTATTTTTCTTTTTTTTTTTTTTTTTTTGCAAAGAAAAATCCGCGAAATGATGCAAAGGTTGCATGAATCCGCCACTGTATAGAGTGGCAGCCAGTGGGATTTCTGTGCACCTCTCTTTACACTTTTGTTTTCAAAAAAAAAAAATCTGCATATTTCTCACATGCAAGGTGCCTCTTGCCATCTTACATACATGTTATAAAAATATAATATTATTTCTAAATGTAAATGGTGGTTCCGGTGTCAGTGAACTTACCGCACAAGCTGCTTTTCACAACACAAAGAGGAACGCGTAGCTCAGATCTGTTCCATTTGTGCCAGGATCCGATTCTTTGGGATGTATTACAGGGGATAATCTATTGCTGTATTTTTTTAAATTTACTTTTCCTGAAATAACTAGTTCAACTTGGATTTCCCACGTAATCTCTATATAAAACGGGATTTTCTCTTATCAGAGCGCGTCGGAAAGCTGATCTAGTCTGTTATGCACGTCCAAAATAAAAAATAAATCCCCAGGTTTAATTATTAAACACCTCTAACAGGTAATTATGCTCTGATCGGACATGGAAAGATGCATCTTGGGGGAAAGTGCAGGTTTTTACGTGCAGCTTCGCGCTCATGCAGGCTGAAATAGCTGCTGTCCCATAAGCCAAAGCTGAGCAGCTCATGCTGGATTACACAACCAATTCACCTGGACCCACTGGAAAAAAGTGTAAAAAGTAATTAAGAAAGAAAGCACTTGGATTTGTTTTATTTATATTTTAAGGGCAGATTCAATACAATACAAGACAACAAGAACAAGAACCCTGTGCCTAAGAAGTCTACGGTGTCCCTGCTTTGTTGACTCATGACTGTGCAGCAATGCACAGCTCCAACCACATTATTAAGTTCGCCGATGACACGACCGTGGCGGGTTTCATCAGCAAAAACGACGAGTCATCATAATCTCGGATCATAAGACCCTTCAGCAGATAGTGAGGACAGCCGAAAAGATCATCAGAGTCTCTCTACCCTCTATCACGGACACACACCCCTCACACACCCTTCACACACACTCTCACCCTTCTGCCATCTGGAAAGAGGTAACGGAGCATTCAGGGGCTTTCTTTCCTCAAGCCATCAGGCTCCTCAACACCCGGGACTGAATTGCACAAAAACTCTGTACATCATTTCATTTTTTAATTTATTCTCATCTTTTTCCTTCTTTTGGCACGAAGTGTCTCATTCTTGTGTTGTCTTTTTCTTTTTTTACTGATCTTGCACTGTATTGTCTTTGCACTGTTTGCACTTAGTTGCCCTTATGTGGCTAGGACATAAACCACGGTCGTAGCTCTGAGTTGTTGTTTCTTTCGAATCTGATCTTTGTTGTATGTTGATGTTCCTGGAGAAACATTGTTTTGTTCCATTATGTACTGTGTAAGAACTTAAAAAAAAGAACTCAGCTCTGTACAGTCCTTCGTTCATTTTCTGAACCTCGAGATGCTGCATCTTGCATATGTGCAGATAAGGGGGTTGTTTATCTGTAGATGACTCTTTTTGCCAAAAACCTCTTTGAACTGTGGAATTAGTTGAATTACATGTGTAGCTGCAGCCCATGATCACCACAGATTTCCTTACAGCACAGATATACTTATGTGTATAATATACACTACACTCATGTTGGGCTACAACGTGTCCTGTAACACAAAATGAATGAGCAGTCAGTTATGGATCAGGTTTTTCTTGTTCTCAGAGAATATGAAAAGCTGCAAGCTCAAGAGGACATAAAAGAGAAATGAGGAAAAGCAGAACTTAATACACTGCGCACAGCCATCAATATTACATAAGGGATGCGCATGCATTAAAATTACATCTTATACGAAGGCTTTATTATAAATAAAATATTGCTATACTCAGTTTATTTGGAACTGATACAGTACTACAGGAGACTGACCTGAAATCATGAGCAGAAAGAGCACAGAAAGGGGAGGAGTCAATCTGACTGATGTCATCAGTGCAACCTGAGCAATAATACACAAGAATATCATAGTTTAGTTATAACAGTGACTATCTTGCCACAGTGGCATCTGTTTAGGATTGGCTTCATTAGGTGGAAAGTAAACAGCCAGTTCTTGAAGTTGAAGTGTTGGAAGCAGGAAAAATGGGCAGGAATAAGAAACTCAGGGACTTTAAAAAGGGACTAATTGTGATGGTTAAATGACTGTCGTTGAACAATGGATGAAGGTGGCCTGGCCTGATGTATCACATGTTATTTTACATTTGAATCACTTATCTGGGGAAGAGATGGCAACGGGCTACACTAGGCTACACTATAGAAACAGGTCCTGTGGAGTCCATGTCTTTACGGCTCAGAGCTGTTTTTTCTCCCCAATTCCCCACCTCATATTTTCCACTATAGCCAAATCCCACCCGTCAAGTATGCCTCCCCGTCACATGACCACTGTCAACCAGCGATCGGCAAGGGCAAGCACATGCTTCCTCTGAGACACTTGATGCCTGCTACCATTTTTTAAACTGCTACATATGCATATTCAGGGGCAGCATAACATACTCTGGAAGAAAGTGCTGTCTGGGCATGATGCCAGAACTTGATTGCATGCCACCCCTCACTCATTGAGAGCTCGGCCACTCAGCTCCCAATGGCTCCCAGAAACAGATGGCTGTGTTTATTGACCCGGACTCGAACCTGCAACCTCCACGATGGTAGAGGCACACCTTGCCACTGTGCAACTTGTGGGGTTTGCAGCTCAAGGAAAACCTCTGCCATATTATGAATATATATATATGAATCTCATGGCACTGTCAGGCTGTATGCGGCAGATTGATTGTACTACAGTACATGCAACCTTTATAAAAGAAATAAAATCCAAGAGTTTAGTGTACAGGGCGGCACAGTGGCGCAGTGGTTAGCACGTCCGCCTTCTAGCAAGAAGGTCCTGGGTTCGAGTGCTTGAACCAACTACCTTCTTGCTGTGAGGTGAACTTACCACCATGCCTTGCTATTGGTTTCAGAAAACCCAAAATAAATTAAAACTTACACAAAATCTGCTAAGAACAGCAGTGAACAGTTATAAATAAAGATTCTTTGCTGGGTAACATGGCGGTGTAGTGGTTAGCACGTCCACCTCACAGCAAGAAGGTCTTGAGTTTAAGTCTCAGGAAGTTGCAGGTACTTTCTGTGCATGTGTGGGTTTCCTCTGGGTACTCCTGTTTCCTCCCACAGTCCAAAGACATGCATATTAAATTTACTGGCTGTTCCAAATTACCCCTAGGTGTAAGTGTGAACAGTTGTGTAAGTGTTGGCCCTGTGATGCTCTATTGAGCTGTTCATGCCTTCGCCCACTGATGGCTAAGATAGGCTCCACCCTCACTGTGACCCTGATAGGATTAGACGTTTCAGCAGATGAATGAGTAAGTGATTCTTTGCTATTTAAAAATGAATTAATAAGATCAAGTACATTTTATAAAGGCACAGACACCGGTGTGACAGCGGCCACCAGATCAACTCTTCTCCAAGATGCTGAGAAAATGTTTATGTATTTATACTGTGTTTATATATGTGTGTCTGTGTGTATGTGCCTTTATAAAATGTACTCCATTTCGAAATTAATGTATGAAAGATATTAAATATAAAAGGATTATTATAGGAGATTATAGGAGAAAATATATACACATGTATACACAAATTCTATATAATTTAATTAGGGACTCAAGCGCTAATGGGGCTAGGTCTCTATTGTAATTTAATTTATTGTTATTATTGTTATTATTATTATTGTTACACTTCACCCTCGATTTCACGTACCCCTATTTCCCGGACTTTAGATTTCCTGTACAAAATCCGGCGCCGGACAGATAGCAGACAGGTACCGGCAGGCCGAACGTGCTGTAGCCCGGGCTGCCGCTGATGCAAAATCTCGGATTTCAAAAAAGGGTGGGTACCCTGAACCGTCATTTGGTGCATAAGCACAAACAACAGTCAGGACCCGTCCCCCCATCCAAAGGCGGATAGAGGCTACCCTTTCGTCAACTGGGGAGAACCTCAAAATATGGGCTCCAAGATGGGGGCAACAAGGATGCCCACACCGACTCGCTGCCTCTCCCCATGAGCAACTCCAGAATTAAACAAGGTCCAGCCCCTTCTGAGATGTGTGGTTCCAGAGCCCAAGCTGTGTCTCGAGGTGAGTCTGACTATATCTAGTCGGTATCTCTCGTACCAGTTCAGGCTCCTTCCCCACCAAAGAGGTGACATTCCATGTCCCAAGAGCCAGAGTCAGTAACTGAGGATCGGTCCGACAGAACCCCTGCCTTCGGCTGCCACCCAACTCACAATGCACCCAACACCTATAGCCCATCCCACAGGTTGTGGGTCCATGGGAGGGCAGACCCATGTGTCCTTTTTGGGCTGGGCCCGGCCGGGCTCCATGGGCAGAAGCTCAATGCCAGGCGCTTGCCTTGGAGCCCCTCCCCAAGGCCTGGCTCCAGGGGCAGGTCCTGGTAAACCGCGTCCGGCGAAGGGAAACCGAATACTTGTTTTTCTATCCATAGGGTTCTTCTGAACCTCACTTAGTCTGGACCTTCACCTAGTACCTGTTTGCCTTGAGTGACCCTACTGGGGGCATAATGCTCACGACAACATAGCTCCTAGGATCATTAGGACACTCAGACCCCTCCACCACGTTAAGGTGGCGATTCAAGGAGGGGATTATTATTATTTTTATTGTTATATCATAACACCCCCCCCCCCCCCCCGTCAACTAAAATTCACTCATCTTTTCCTTCATCAACAAATATCATCAAACATACACTTCACTTATACAGCAACAGACACTGCAGCCGTGCAGGACGCTGGGAGGGAAGCTGCAGTTAGGACCCTGTTGATAACTGCTTGTAGTTACTTTTATTTATTCTAATTAACAAACTGTTAAATGATCCAATCCTGGCAGTTAAAAAACTCGATCTGAACAAATCATCAATGTGATTTTGTTTCCTTGTGAATTTCAGTAGGTTTCTTTTGTTGTCTTATCCTAATTTATACAGTACACATGCAGCCTAAATCAAATCAATCAGATTTTACACTGTAAGATTTATGAAATAAAATAAAATATATCAAATAAATAAACAGGAAAAAACTGCCCAACAACATAAAATGTTGTAAAACATGTTGAGAAACAATAGCCAGTCATGAGCCTCTGTGCTCTGTCCATTATTCATGCTCTATATGTGGTACGTTTATTTATTTTATCAGATTTTAATGCCCAGGTTCCTACCTTCTGTATATGATGTTTCATCCTACCTCCAAAGAACAAACCCAAAGAAATAAAAACACATGTCAAACTGAGTGCAGTGAAAATGTGTGGCAAGTTTGTACTTAAAGGTTTTCCTTTTTTTCTTCCTCTTATTGCTTTTGCAAGCAGTTGAGAAACACTTTGAATACAGATCTGCAGGGAGGATGTGGGAGAGGTGAAGGGTTTACTGATCTTTTACTCATGCATTCATTCTTTCTTTCTTTCGTTCATTCATTCTTTTTCTAAGCCGCTTAATCCTAATTAGTGTCGTGGGGAGGCTGGTGCCCATCTCAGCCGACTCTGAGTGAAGGCAGGGTACACCCTGAACAGCTCACCAGACCATCAGACTGTGGGAGGAAACCAGAGTACCCAGAGAAAATCCATGCAAGCACGGGGGGAACATGCAAAGTCCACACAGAAATACCCCAAGCCTGGGAATCGAACCCAGGACCTTCTTGCTTTGAGGCGGATGTGCTAACCACTGCGCCACTTCACAGCAATTATCTATCTATTTATTTATTTATTTAAAAATAATTATTTGCTGCCTATTTAGTTATTAGTAAGTACAACCCCAAATCAGAAAAATTTGGCACAGTATGTTAAATTAACATCAAACCTGAAAACAGTAATTTGTACCTGAAAACAATACAGCAGCACATTATTTGATGTGTTACTCATGAATTTTATTGTTTTCTCAAAATAAACACCTAATTCAATGAAGTATTTAATACGAATATTTCATTCATTCAGGTCTAGGATGTGTTATTTTAGTGTTCCCTGTATTCTTTTGGTTCCATCACAGAAGTGTACGTTACCTTTGAAACGGCGCTGACACAACCCCACACCATCACACACCCTGGCTTTGGGACTTGTTGCTGGTAACAGTCTGGATGGTCCTTTTCTTCTTTGGTCTGGAGCACACGGCGTCCATTTCTTCCAAAAAAGACCCAAAATACTGATTCGTCTGACCACAGTACACGTTTCCACTGTGTGATGGTCCATCCCGGACGCCTCCGAGCCGCCTGAGGGATCGGAGATCACGGTTATTCAGCTTAGGCTTGCGCCCTTGTCCTTTACGCACTAAAATTCCTCCAGATTCCTTGAATCTTTTCATAATGTTATGCACTCTCTGAGCTGAAACATCCAAATGCCTTCCTATCTTTCTTTGAGGAACGTTGTGTTTAAACATTTCAAGAATTTTCTCATGTATTTGTTGGCAAACTGGCGATACTCGGCCCATCTTTGCTCCGGAAGGACTAGGCCTTGCTTGGATGTTGGTTTTGTACCAAATCATGATTACAATCACCTGTTGACATCACCTGTTTCAAATCACATCATTATTTAACCAGTTGACCTCATTACTAGCCCTAAATTGCTCCTGTCCCAACATTTTTGGAATGTGTTACAGGTCTGAATGACAGGAAAGGATGTATATTTACAAATGAATTGATGTTGACCAGACAAAACATTAAATAGTAAATAGTTGATTGAGTCAAAGTTAATTTATAAATCACTAATTTGTTTTTTATTTTCATTTTCCATACTGTCCCAACTTTTTCTGAATTGGGGTTGTAAATAAACCTTTTTTATATAGTCCTTCTGTTACGCCGGTACCAAGAACAGATAGACCCAAATGCAGGACAGAGACGAGAAGATCGGGTGAAACCAGGAATACTTTATTAGGAACACCGAAAACGTGGAACATGAACACTATGGAATAACGTCTGGATCGTGGCGCGGGTGCGAGACGCGAGCGCTCGTTCAATGACGGCCCAAGACGATCGGGACAAGGTAAGCGGCCCCCTTTTATCCTCCGGTGGGGATGAGGAACAGGTGAGATAATCAGGGCGGAGCCTGTAATCAGAAACACACACACGGGAGAGGAGAGAGCAGATCAAA
>JAQMYF010040550.1:0-10804 GCA_030014195.1 Neosilurus mollespiculum | reverse complement strand
TGTATGTGGGAAAAATAATAGTACTACAATTTCATCCCGACAAGCCTGTTTCGTGGTTGCCCACTCATCAGGGGATTCCCACTACTTTTGTCTAAAAGGGCTCCTAATTTAAATTTTTTTTGACTTTTGCATAGCATGAATGAACTTCAAACCATATGGAATGATTTATCAAGGTAGTAAAGTTCCTTATCCTTATATCCTATTATCGATAAGAATTTATTATAACACCAATATCTATTTATAGCACCATCTGTTATAACACCAGTACAGCAAACTGTGCTGTATGATTCCTTTTAGATTTCCCCTTATTTTATTCATTAATATAATCATGAATGATTTCATAATTAGCTGACCAAGAGTAACTTTTAACTAATTCTGGAAAGCAACTTTCTCCACCATAAAGTGGATCATTTTACCCATATGTGCTGGTTGAACCTCTTATTCCAGATTTTGTCTGTTTGTGCTTGTAGAATAAGCTCCACTCTTCTGGGCAGGCTTTTCATTAGATTTTGAATCATCACTGAGGGATTTGTATTCATTTAACCTCAAGAGTATTACGCCTTTCATTACTAGTGAGGTGAGGAACTGATGTCTGGTGAGGAGGCCTTCAGATCCAGTGAGGACTTTTGTCACAACAGTTGAAAATTTGGGTCTGATGGTCAAGTATCCACATATTTTTTTATTATTATTATTATTTTTTTACCACACACAGTAGCTGTACTTATATGAACCTGTGATTTGAATGATATCTACCACTACTCTCAGAGGTGGTATAGAACTTCTCTGGCCTATCAGAATAAAATAATATTCCATGGCATTCAGAAAAGCATTCAAACCAGAGCAAAGTTATTTTTACACTCCTCAGAAAACATTAAAATGTCTAATACCTAAGATACATGTCATCGTACTGTTGATATTTGTTTGAATAATCCTACAGTTTGTGCTTACCTGATATTTATTCTCAAAATCTTCTAAAATAGTGCTCTTTCCATAACTTTCACATAAAGCACTTTAACTCAAGAGTTATTCCATTTCAATACATGATCATCTCTGTTTTACCTTCTGACAGTCAGACAGGCCAAGCCACGTTGGGGGCTCTGAGGAGTCATAAGCACGGACAAGGGTCTTGGCCAACTGGTATTCATTTTCATCGTGTATTGAAATCAAGTTTGCTCCATACTTCAGACAGTGTTTCTAGAATGAAGAAAAGAACATTGGCACCACTGCACATTTAATTACTGCACTTATTATAAGTTACTTTCTATTTCCATACTGTGTTACAGCCTCCCCGTGACCCTAATAGTATACAAAACAACAAATATAACAAAAGGCCTCTGTATGTTATGAAAATGGAGACAAAAAAACAAAAAAAAAACAAAAGACTAGAACTATGAATGTGTTCTTTACATGAGTTTGAAGAGTATAGTATGAAATATAACGAGTATTAGAGTAAATATTTAATAATCTAGCATTTTAACCAAATTTGAATTAAATAAACCTCAGCAGAAGCCCAGTCCATTTTGTCAGCATGATAAGTGAAGCAACGTCCGTTATATTCCACCCAGCCAATTGGGCAATTCCGATTTCCATTACAGCTTAGGCCTCCTGTGCGGGTTATGGATTCTAAAAAGAAAATAGAGAGTAGATTTATCTCATAAATTTAAAAACTCTAGTAGTTTTTCAGTCATGTTTTTCTTTTTTTTTTTTTTTAATTTATGTTTATTTATTTATTAATTAATTTTTTGTGGAAGGTTTTCATTACCTTGTAGGAGCTGACTGAAATATTCCCCTAGAAGAAGAAAAAAAAAAGGGGGGAGGGGTGTAAGAGGCGTGTTAGTTCTTGTGGCTGTGTGATTGTTTTACTAATTATTTTGAAAGTATGAATTTGCTCATCACCTGAAAGAGGATTCCACACTTCAGCTTACAAGGAGAAAAAGTTGCAATATATAAAAGTTAAATTTTTTCAGAATCAGTATAGTAACTGGTAATGTGTTATTTTCCTTCATTAGCAATAAAGTACTTATTATAAATATCAATAGACAGATTTCAAAAGCTTAAAGTGTATTAATCTTAGTTACCAATGGTTGTTGATGAGATGGCAAGAATAAGTAGTAATACCACTTCAGTCTTACGAGCCATAACTCCAGTTTTCATGCACTAAAAGAAAAGCATTAATTAATTGAAACTGCTTTAATTATTTACCAAAATATATATCCTGGACCATGTAGGACTGCCTAAAAAGTCTATTAAACTTACATCTAATCCAGAAGTTCTTCTTTTAGGATATAAAACATGGGTGAAGTGGTGGTGCTTATATAGTAATCACAACCTCATAACTGCATCCAAATCAATTAATATGGTTAATAATTATCCTATACCCGTAATTTCACTTAAACCAACAAGATCAAGGACACATGGTGTTGTCTAAGATAACATGTTGTACAACTGTGTAGTGACTACCTTGGAAAATAATCAGGGTGAACAGGGTGAATTTTATATTTATCAGAAACTAAAATACAATTTTGTGGCTGCTGCCAACTTTTAAAAATAAACAAAGATGAAAAAAATACCTTAAAAATATCTTGTGAAAAATTTTAAATACTTCATCATGTGTACCAAAATAAATTCATTCATTCATTCATTTTCTGAACCATTCTCGGATCCCAGCAACCCCAGCCGCACACTATTTACGCTCCTGCCGTCAGCCAGACGGTGCAGGAGCATCCGGACTCGTACCAGCAGATTCAGCGACAGTTTCTACCCACAAGCCATCAGGGTACTGAACTGCTAAAAAAAAAACCAGACAATTTGCATACTACATTCTGCACACTCACTGTACACACTGTACATATATTCAGTTTCCTCTCGGGTGGCATATTGGTTAGGACTTCCATCTCACAGCCAGAAGGTCCTGGGTTCAATCCCTATGCTTGGTGAGGGCATTTCTGTGTGGAATTTGAAAGAAAAAAAAAAAGAATACATTTCCTTCTCTCCAATCTATTCTAGCATGTGATCAGATGATATTTTGTTGGATTTGATCTAAAATAGATCATAAGGTTTTGCACAAGCATGTGGAATCTCTGCGAGATAGGGATGTACCAGGAACTCATGAAAGGCATCAATATTTCAGTGATTGGATGTTTTGGAAGAAGTAATATAAGTTGCAATAAAAATATTTGTAGTAAATAAGAAAAGAATGAACAATAGAAGCTTTTTCACTGTGCTGGGACTTTCGGATTCTTTAACAGAACGGGCCTGATCGTCTTGAAATATTACCTCAATAAATTTAGATTTATAATCAGTATGCATCTCTCTCTTTTTTTCATCAGTTTGAAAAATTTGGTAAAGTTCCATGAATTTTCAATTCATAACTACACATAAATTTGTTTTACCCTGTTCCAGTACTTTAAATCTGTTCAACTCTTTCTTGTTTACTTTCAGACAATTACCAACAGTGGTCCACATCGGACAGTTTGGGATCATGACCATATATAAGCTCCGAGACCACCTGATACTCGCCCTCACTGTGTATCGAGTCAATGCAAAAAATATTCTACATTTCCAATCATCACTTTTCCAGCACAGAATTAAAGGTTACTATGAAGACAGCACCATCTCTTGGGTAAGAGACAAAACCTACACATAACGAAGGACATTGGCTTTTGTGGCAAAAATAAGAGTAGCAATGTGCCCAGAAGAACTTAAATAATTAATTTTTTTGGTAAAATGTAATTACAGATAATTTCCTTATAAAACTGCACAGCTTCCACACAAGTGTTGATCATGATCTCCCTGCCCTATTTTATATCACTGGCTGCTGTACTTATTCCTTTCACCACCTGGTGGTGCTGTCACTTGAGGTAATTTGTTTATTCATATGAGTAAGCAAGGACCCCCCAGTTTTTATTCAGCTCTTAATAAAAAAAAAAACAAAAGCAATAATATATTGCAGTAATAATTACTGGCCACATACAATTTCTACCAGGTGACCTTTAAACATAACTGTAATATATTTATAGTGCATACTTTCTCCTATCTAGCTGGGTCAACCTCTCAAACATCTATGACTTCTTTGCTTATTGTTCTATTAAACTTCTGCTCTCATCAGTGACTACTTCCAGATTGTTGTCCCAGTCCCCTGTATATAATATAAATCTCAGTTGTAATACCCTTATCACGCATCGATGTTTCAGGTTTGCGTGTGTATGGCGTATCAGGATACATGGCAGTAAAAAAATAAATAATAAAAATAATAACAGTGATACCAGCTTCTGTAGATTATACTCTTGGATGCGTAGAACAAAGACAACGATGGCACGGTGCATCACAGGTACAACATCACACTGTGTGAATGTTTTAGTCAACATAATACTGACAGCGAGCAGGTCGTCACAGAATTAAAAAGTGTGATTCTTTTTCAACAGGCCTGATCGGAACCCTGTCTGCATGTTTAACAATACTCAAGTTGTTAAAGGGCAGGTGTGTATGTGGCAGTGTGTGTTGAGGTGGACCATAGCAAACACTTGATTCTGACTAATTAACTCTGAAACCAGTGCAAGATAAGTGCAACACTTTAGGGTACAGTGTACCCTAAAGCTGTATCTAGCGTTAAAGTTCCAGACTACAACCATGCATTCCGTATAAGAAATTATATTCAAGAGTCTAGTTTATTTCATTGATTTTATTTGTATTGCTTAACTTCGTCTCCACAGTGTTTCCTTTTGACGAGGGGAACATGAACCCCTGCCATATTAGACATCTATTCCATTATTTCTGTTAATTCTTTTGGCACACAGTAATGCACAGCTCTGATAGCACTGAAAGTCATTCCAGTCCTTTTGCCCTGCCAAAAGGAAATAAACAATAAAATGAAGGGACATGAAGTGTTTCAATAGGAATTCCAAACAAGTTTTGAACACATGTAAAAAGCCTCGTACCCTGCTTTTCCCAGTTCATATGTACACAGCACTCTCCACCTGAAGAATTGGGTTCCTCTGGGTCCCACTTGGTGAACGTCACCATGGAGCCATCAGACCAAAACCAGTTGTTTCTCTGAAAGATTATAAAACAGTTTATTAATAGAGACACTGACATGAATAGCCGGTACATATATTCGTTATATCCTAATGACAGCCCTCACACCCTGTACAGCTCACCAGACCATTTCAGGGCCAACACACACACACACAACCATTCACAACCTAGGAGAGATTTGGAATCTTTGCTTTACATAGCCTTAGCATGTTTTTGGACTGTAGGACATCAGAGCGCCAGAGAGGAAACCCACACAAACACCCAAGCCCAGGAGTTGAACCCAGGCCTTCTTGCTGTGAGCCAAGTGTTCTAACCACTGCACCACAGTGACACCCCTCAAGAGTATTAGGCCTTTTATTAGCGAGGTCAGGAATGTGGAGATGTCTTGTGAGGAGGCCTTCAAGTCCAGTGAAGACTTGTCAATAAAATGGTCTGATGGTCAAGTGTTCACATTTTTGCCACAGAGTATTTACCTCAGAATCTTGAAAACGTGACCATAAAGCACTTTAACTCAGGAGTTATTCCATTTCACCATGAAAAAAGGTGTCCAAAACATAATCATTGTTTTACCTTCTGACAGTTAGACAGGCCAAGCCACGTTGGGGGTTCCGAGGGGTCATACGCACGGACAAGGGCCTTGGCCAACTGGTATTCATTTTCATCGTGTATTGAAATCAAGTTTGCTCCAAACTTCAGACAGTGTTTCTAGAATGAAGAGAACATTGGCACCACTGCACATTTAATTACTGCACTTATTATTAGTAACTTTATTACTAATATTATGGGGGGGGGGGGAACGGCACACACTACAACTACGAAATGTGTCCTTTGACTGAGTAGTGTGCAATAATGAGTATTAAATAATCTAGCATTTTAACCAAATTTGAATTAAACAAAACCTCAGCAGAAGCCCAGTCCATTTTGTCACCATGATAACTGAAGCAACGTCCGTTATATTCCACCCAGCCAACTGGGCAATTCCGATTTCCATTACAGCTTAGGCCTTCTGTGTGGGTTATGGATTCTGAAAAGAAAATAGATTTAAAAATCATACATTTAAAAAAACTGGTAGTTTCAGTCATGTTGTTGATTTGTGGAAGGTTAATTACCTTGTACAAGCTCTTTGAAATATTCCCCTGGTGGGGGGGGGGGGGGGAATAATAGACATGTTAGTTCTGGTGGCTGTGTTTCAGTAATTATTTTGAAAGTATAAATTTGATCATCACCTGAAAGAGGATTCCACACTTCAGCTTACAAGGAGAAAAAAAAAAAAAAAAAAAAAAAAAAGTTGCAATATATAAAAATACATTTTTTTTTCCAGAGTCAGTATAGTAACTGGTAGTGTGTTATTTTCCTTTATTATTTGTAAAGTAATTATAAATATTAGTAGAGAGATTTAAAAAGCTTAAACTGTATTAATCTTAGTTACCAGAAGTCATCGATGAGATGGCAAGAATAAGCAATAATACCACTTCAGTCTTACGAGCCATAACTCCAGGGTTCATGCACTTAAAAAAAATAATAATTATAAATTAAAATTGCTTTAATTATATGCATATAAAATAATTAGTCATGGACCATGTAGGATTGCCTAAAAAGTCTATTAAACTTACATCTAATCCAGAGGTTCTTCTTGCAGGACAACAACAAAACTGAGCTGGTGGTGCTTATATAGTAATCACAACCTCTATCATTACTGCATCCAAATCAATTAACATAATTAATACTTATCGTATACACACACTGCCAATTAATCCAACAAGATCAAGGTGTGACAGCCTCTGCTAGGCTGCTGCTTGGTGATGATATTTCTTCCTGAGGTATTAGAGGAGCTGGAATTGCCTAATTGAGAGCACCTGGCCCCAATGTTCCACAGGATATAAAGCTCCAGCATCCCAGACTCTCTTTCTTTCTCCAACACTGGCAGTTTATAGCCTTGCCTTGGCTATTTATTAATAGTGCTAATATTATCTTATAGTTATGGATTTGATAAGCTGTGCATTCCATGTTAAAATAAATCATTTGATTTTGTAAGTACTATTTCTTTGCCTAATTTTGTCATGGCCAAGAGCCAGGTTATGACGGTTGGGGCTTGTCTGTTCTATCCTTTAGTAGACTTGAGTAAAGCTTTTGTTTGGTAACTTTTGAATATTTGGTAACTTTTGTGTCTTAAGTTACATGTATGGATTTGTTGGTGTGGTGAATCCAGAACCAAAGTCAGTGGTAAGGTTACGCATGTAACTTGTAATCTGTATCAGCTGTTTCATGGTTATTGCCATTTTGGATTTGTGGTAGTGTGCAATAGGACTGTTCGGGAGCAAACAAACCAAGGGAACCGAGACAAGTGGAGGTGCTGATTCGGCAGCGGGGAATAACATTTAACACAAACATTACTTTAATTTTGGAGCAACTGTTTTTAAAGGGGAACATCAGAGTCAGCTTTTATCAAATTTTAGTGAATGGCTTGAACTGTCAGTGCTCAGTGTTGGCTGCTTAAAGATAAAGAGCTTAATTGTCCACTGTTTCACTGACCATGAGAATCTGTTTTGCAGCAATTGTTAAAGTTTAAAAACAAACTACACTAGGCTATATGTGCATATACCTATATGTACACATCTTGTATATGCAAATGTACTATATTTACAGACGTCTATCAATTCAGTTTTACTTATATAGCGCTTTTTACAACTGACTGTCACAAAGTAGCTTTACGTAGTTACGTGTGTGATGTACTGGGTGAGAGGTAAAGCTTTTTAATCATAAGGTGCATGATGCTGGAATGTTATGATTGAGACCTGCTCTAAATATGAGTATTGCACTTAAACATGTGGTCATATTCCAACTTTGAGAGTTTCAAGGCCAAACACCAGCTAGGACTTTTAAAATTTATCCACCACTGGAGTGGCGTGACTAAAGGGACACCTGGATATGATTTATATAGAAGTGCCTGCAGAAGCCTGCTTCTGTTGCATGCCTGGCATGCACTGAGATCTGTGTGTCAGCTTCACGACTGCATGGTGCCACCCCAGCCAGATTGATCTGCATTTGTTGATGGCGTCTTCCTTGGTCACAGTGGCCACATGTGCAGTCTTATCAGATTGCACTCAAGAATGGTAGTGAGATGGCTGAATTCCCTATACCTGTCACAAATCCCATCACTGGGGGCAGCAGGATGTGAATGGTTCTCATGATGGAAGAACTCCAAGTCTCTCACTCTGCTCTGGCATGATATGAACAGCTAGGAGAACAGTTGCACAGGAAGATGCTACACATACCAAACCTCTAACACTACTATCCATTTTACCTGAGTCAGGTGTAACACGAAGCTCTAATTTAGCAGAATATTAGGATTCCACAACTTATATATTGTAAAGGAAGCCAGTAAGTAAGTCCATGGTTCCAAATTCAGATTCTACATAGTAAAAAATGACTACCATCTTGAATTTTTAAGTGGCTAATGGGTTTTACCAAATGAGCAATCCCCAAGGAGTACACGTGCCAATTTCGGTGTTTCTCCTGAAACTTGCAGTTATCTGCTCCACTAAATGGACCGTTTCACAGTTACCACCATATTGGATTTGCTGCAGTGCACACTGGGACCATTTGGAAATGAACAAACTGAGGGAACCGTGACGAATGGACATGCTGATTCGGGGGTGGCAAATTACTACATTTAACATGGAAACAGTGCTTGAATTTTGGAACAACTGTTTTAAAAGTGATTGGGAACTTGGCTGTTATCAAATTTTATTGAACGGATTAAACTGTCAGTTCTCTAAACGTTAGCTGCTTGTGGTCACATTTGAACTTCGGGAATTTCAAGATGGCCAGACACCAACTAGGACTTTTAAAGTTTTTAATCCACCACCGACGTGGTGTGACTTAGGTTAAGTAATATCCTTCTTATCAAGTCTGTGTTTTTATTCTTTTCCTTCTAATAGTCCCACGGTTAATAATTAGACCCATGTGTTTGCATTTTTGGGGGTGTGTCTGGGTTACTGACATCTCTGGAATGAAGTAATAGCAGGTGTTTGCACTGAGCTAACAGTGTTATCACCGGATAACTGGAGGGTTTTTTTTGTTTGTTTGTTAGTTAGTTTTTTTGATAAGTAGATATTTTTCTTCATGGTTTCCAATTTTAAAGCACAGTATATAAAATTTTAAATTAAATATGTTTTTGTGCTGTGTAATGCTTTAGTTTTTATCAGAGTTTCCCCTGTCAGTGTCCCCAGATGAGTTCTTGCTTGAACAACAGCGTTTTACCTCATTAAAAGTTACATTTAAGTGTATTGTATCATCTGAGAACATAAGTAGTGCAGTCAGTGGCTACTTTTTGCATAATGGGTTATTATTTAGAAAGTGAGTATCCCTGAAGGATGACTGTATGGAAGATGCTGTCTTTCAGCTCGAGGTGCCAGCCAAGTTTTGTACTTTAGTCTTGAAGGTAGCTCATGATCAGAGTGGACACTTTGGCGTTAGGAAAACATATCAATATTTTGGGACATTTTTTTTCCCTAAAAATGTGATATGTCAGCATGTATCAAGACGTGTCATGTGTCAATTGACGGGAAAGCCAAATCAGGGTATTAAACCTGCTCCATTGCAGCCCATTCCAGCAGTAGGTGAACCATTCGAGCATCTTACTGTGGACTGTGTAGGTCGGTTACCTTCTTCGAAGTCGGGGTGTAGTATCTCCTCACAGTTATGTGTTTAAGTACCAGATATTCTGCAGCTGTATCCGCTGAGGACCATGACGACAAAGGCAATAGTAAAGGCATTAACACAGTTTATATCAGTGTTCGCATAGTACAGGATTTAACCCGAATGAGCTGGTCTGTGTTAAAGGATGTTTGGGTTGATGCTGCACCTCCAAAAAACCTGGTTGATTTTGCAAATGCTTTTAGGCATCGTTTGCTCAAGGCTGGTAGTATGGCAAAGTAAAAGTTGCAGAGTTTTCAATACAAACCGAAAAAGACCTACGATCGTCGAGTAGAATGACGAGTTAAGTCTCGGGCACCAAGTTCTAGCTCTCATGCCTATTGTGGGCTCTCTGTGTCATATTCACCTCCTTAAGCCATATTACAGGCATGATGGTAAGGTGGGGGCATCTGTGGATGGTGTACGTCCAGCTCTAGTGGTCTACTCGGCGCCAGTTGCACATGAGGGAGATGGCGTACCTGAGCATGATGACCATTTACGTTGTGGCTGGTAAAAAAATTCGGAGTCATTATCTAACTTGGATAAACTGTTATCCCATTTGCGAATGTCGAAGCATTACTCCTTCATGCACGGACTGGATTGAGCATGATATAGTCTTCGGACATGCAAAGCCGATTAAACATCGGTTTTATCGTGGGTCAGCTGAAAAAGTAAATATCTGGACTCTGAAGTTGCTTATATGCTTAAAAGCCATATTGTGGTGCCTTTGTTTTCAGGTTGGGCTTCCCCTTGTATTTTAGTGGCAAAACCAAACAAAACACCGCAAGGTTCTAATTACCTCATACATAATTCATAAGCTGATTAACCAATTGGAAAAAACAAAAAAATTAGGAAATTGGAGACATGATGGCGCTGGTGACTATTTGTATATTTATATATTGATATTTAATCATCACCTAAAAGAACCACACATCAGTTTACAAGCTGTAATATTTAGAAGAATTGGAGACACATGGTTTGAGTACACACCTGGAGGAAATATCATTACTTCAGCTTCCCAAAGCAAAATAAATAAATACATTTTAATATAATATATGTGAGTGTGTGTGTG
>JAQMYF010040549.1:0-10804 GCA_030014195.1 Neosilurus mollespiculum | reverse complement strand
TGAAGTGATGGAGTGTGCGTTGGTCAGGAGTTGGTCGTGCCTGCTGCTCCGGTTCTTTTAGCTCCGGGTGATGGCGTTAGATGTGGGCTCGGGGATTTGAAGTGCTCCCGAAATACTTGACTTTTATTTTGCACACCGCATGTCATGTCAAGCTCCTTACCCGGAAATCATCCAGCCTTTAGCGAAGATGGCGCTGGCTGTATTTCTTTTTCCTCATGCATGTCAAAGCTAAACTAAAAGCTAGTTCTGTAGCCGCCACTCACTGGAACAATTCACGACGGAGGCTGTGTCTGGACAAACGGTACGCATTGTGAGTAAGGTTGGAAATGCTCGAAAAAACGTGTTCTTAAAAATCGATTCTTGAAAATTTGATAAATAAGAATCGTGATTCAGACATGAATACGTTTTTTTTCGGCACCCCTATTACATAGCATTCATTAATAAATTAAACATTGAAATTCTTAGCAAATCGTTGTGGTATAAGCAGAATAGCACACCAAAGACCAGGGTTCAATAAGTACCACTGCATGTTGATATCCCTCTACCCTGCATAGAAGGATGTGTAACATATTTACTTTTTGTTCATCTCAAATGGCCATTTTTTATTTTAAATACAGGTGGGTTAATTGTGTAATTTCAAAATGCACCTTTTTGATGATTTTCAAGCGTTTGTCAAGTTCTTTGCTGAGATTTATGACTTGCATTTCCCTGAGAGCTCACTGCACTGTCTGTAGGCATTCCCACTCTACTTATTGATTCTTAATCATGCACACCTGCTTTCACTCTTCACATTGTTTACATGCTTGATTTAAACCATGGTTTCTGTTTTCATCAGGTTTTTATTTCCATGTTAATGCTCATTGTGTTCCTTGCCTTAATATTTGTGATTCTGTCTGGTGGCTATTTATTTATTTATCTATTAATTGATTTGACTATTTTGTTTAAATAAAGCATCTGGTTGTGCGCCTTGAACAAGACAGCATTATAGACATAGGGTTCTCTGCTGTTTGGCTTTGCATATTGCTTCTTAGAATGTAACCCTGTGGATACTGGTTCCTGATGTACATTAAATGAAACACCTTAATGAAACATTCAGATCAGTCACGAGGTGCTAACTAACAGTGACAGTGTTCAAATCTCACAAAGTGTTAAAATATATGATCTTGGCGCTCTTCTTCAAAATATATTTAGGTAGCATGAAATTAGTCAACAGGAGTGAATTATAAATCAGTGAGAAGAGCTTCCACAGTTTCCACAAAGTTGGGAGCATTAAATTGTCCAAAATCTCTTGGTATGCTGAAGCATTCAGAGTTCCTTTCACTGGAACTAACTGGCTGGGCCAAGCCCAGCTCCTGAAAAACAACGCCACACCATAATCCCCCTCCACCAAACTTTACACTCGGCACAATGCAGCCAGTCAAATATCGTTTTCCTGGCCACTGCCAAACCAGTGAATGTGTCTCCACTGGTCTAGCGTCCAGTGGTGGCATGCTTTACACCACTGCATCTGATGCTTTGCATTGCACTTGATGTACTGCTTGGATGCCGCTGCTCGGCCATGGAAACCCATTCTATGAAGCTCTCTATGCACTGTTCTTGAGCTAATCTGAAGGCCACATGAAGTTTGAAGGTCTGTAGCGATTGACTCTGCTGAAAGTTGGTGACCTCTCCACACTGTGCGCCTAAGCATTCGCTGACACTGCTGTGTCATTTTACCTGGCCTACCACTTCGTGGCTGAGTTGCTGTCGTTCCCAATCACTTCCACCTTGTTAATACTACTGACAGTTGAGTGTGGAATATTTAGTAACGAGGAAATTTCACCACCGGACTTGTTGCACAGGTGGCATCCTATCACGGTACCACGCTGAAATTCACTGAGCTCCTGAGAGCAACCCATTCCTTCACAAATGTTCGTGGAAGCAGTCTGCATGCCTAGGTGCTTGAATTTATACACCTGTAGCCATAGAGGTGATTGGAACACCTGAATTCAATTATTTGGATTGGAGAGTGAATACTTATAAATAAAGTGTACATGCTAGTTGGCACCTGGATGTAGTGTGTTCATGCACAACTTTTTTTCCCACACTTTATGCAACGTGAGGCGATGTAGCAATGAGTCTTCCTTTGCAGGCATTCCTTGTGCATGAGTTCCAGGCTTTATTTTGCAAATTATCAAGTTTTATGAAGCCTATCAAGCTATACTTGAAGACGTTACCTCTCGTCCTTCAGGTAGATGAAGCTTGTCAGCCTGGAAGGGTAGTCCACCTAGGGGAAGGAAAACCCTGATTTCAAACCTCCGCTGCCTTGTGACCATATCCAGTCATGTTAAAAGCTTCAGGAGTTAACCTCGAGTAAATATCCGGAGTCGGAGCCTCTAAGGGAGTTCATCGTTGTTTGAACTTCATTCTGGCAGCTCCTGTGATGGCACTGGAGCCAAATCGTAATGGTACTGCTGTTCCTTTGGATCCATCATTGACATGGATTGGGGGGATGTGCTACATGGGCAACTGCCTGTCCTCCATATTACACTATCCAGGCTTCCATCTGACCACACTACACTACACACCACTCATCAACATACCTACACTCTACAAACTGGAGAGCACACTTCAGCATTGCCAATGGCGTTGACACAACAGGGGGAACAACAGTTACCGGTTATAAGCCATTACTTGATTGGCGTAGAGCGAGGCGCCAGGGTTTGTTCCCCACGGTGGGAGAGATTCTCAGATCTCACTGGACAGCTACCTCCCACTTCAAGCTGGGCAGCCCCAAGCCAGTAAGGTGTTTTCCAGACATGGTCTCCCTTCCTCATTGGGTGCATGGGGGTTAGGAGACAGAGATGTTGGAATGTCCAGACAATGATGACCGGTCTCTAAGAAAACCTTCAGGACATCAGCGACTTCAGAAAAACAGCTGTTGATTAATGATAGCCTCAAAAAACTGAATATTGACATTGGCATTTTTCAGGAAATGGATCTGGCAGACTCAGGCATGCTGAAGGAGAAGGATAACACGTTCTTTTGGCAGTGGAAGAGCTCTGAGGACCCAAGGGAGCATGGAGTGGGCTTTGCAGTTAGTAACAGGCAGAACCAGGCAGCAACGGCTCAGAAAAATTCCTCACTCTTCGCCTCAACACCACCTCAGGCCCAGCGACCCTCGTCAGTGTGTACGTTCCGACACTATCCTCTATGCTTGATGCAAATGACGAGTTCTACAAGAACCTCGCATCCATTACCGGGAGCATCCTAAACAATGAACAACTTGTCCTCCTGGGCGACTTCAATGCCAGAGCGGGTGTAGATCATGACTCGTGGTCCTCATGTCTTGGCCAGTTCAGTGTAGGCAGAATGAATGAGAACGGGCAGCGGCTGCTTAAGCTGTGCACTTAACACTAGTTGTGCATTGCTAACTCCTACTTCAAGACCAAGCCCTAGCACAAGGTTTCCTGAAGACACCTGTGCTTCAAGCATTAACACCATCTGGATCTCATTCTGGCCAGCCGCACTGCAATCAAGAACATTCTCTACACACGCTCATACCACAGTGCAGACTGTGACACAGACCACTCCTTGGTGTGCTGCAAGATCAGGCTGCAACCAAAGAGGTTTCACCGCACCACTTCTCTCAGGCCTGCAAGGTGTTTAGGCTGACCATCAGTCTAAAGAAGACATACGTCCTGGGACAGGACACTGAAGTACCGCCAGTCATCACCACTGATGACTACGGACACGATATCGTCCACCACTTCACGTACCTTGGGTCCACCATCACCGACAACCTCTCCCTGGACGCAGAAATCGACAAGAGGATAGGGAAGGCTGCTACGACGCATGCTCGTCTTACGTCTGGAGTGTGGACAAACCCCAAACTGACAGTGAAGATAAAGTTGGTAATGTACAGCATCTGCTTAATCAGCACACTGCAGTACGGCAGCGAGACATTGACTACATATGTCGGACAGTAAAGATGACTGAACACATTCCATCTCAGAAGAATTCGCTATATCCTGGGCATATCCTGTGAAGACAGAGTGCCCAATGCTGAGGTCCTGATTCGAGTTGATCTTCCCAGCATGTTCACCTTGCTACGACAGTGCAGACACTCTGCTGGCCATGACTGTCACGTCCCAAAAGACCTTCTCTACAGAGAGCTCACATATGGGACGAGAGACACCGGACGACCACAACTGTGATATAAGGATGATGTGAAAAGACATGAAGACCATTGAAATTGAGCCCTGGGAATGCCTTGCAGCAGACCGTGAAGGTGAAGGGTGACCCTGACCTGACAGCTCCTGTCCACCTTCGCGACTGACTGTCATTCCAGCATTGGTCTGTTCAGCCCCCAGCGACACTGCTCCAGCTGAGCAGACAGCCAGAACAAGTAGGATGCATACACGTGGTCAACCTCTCGTCATAAAACAACCACGATGAGACATCAGCTGCGATTTATTGAACAGCCGAAAACTTTCTGCCAGAAGGTTTTTGAGGTCTTGAACACATTAATAAGGATCATGATGTCAGGATCAGCTCAGAGGAATGAATGAACTTTGTCTGAGTGTGTGAGACATGTGGTTAAAAATAAACACCATGAGTCTTTATGTAGCTTCATGTGGGAAATAAATGACTGTCTGTGAATTTCCCTCCATGATGACATCATGCCGGTGGTGTTTTCAACAGGAAAATGGCAGCTGGAGTTGCTCTTTATTGAAAGAACATTGTACCGGGACTGCAGGTGGCTTGAATGGAATTTTGAGTCCTCCTCCAGCTGCAGCCCTCAAACATTCTTCATTTCTCCCTCAACGGACCCTGGACAAGACTAACTTGCAAGTGACAGCATTAATAACTTTATTTCTGTATGAATCAATCCTTGTCCTCACAACTTCAAGCACATGCTGATTGGCTCTTTCCCTATATGGAAGAAAACAGTGACCAGAATGCATCAATTAAAAAGATGTTTTTTGTCTTTGTCTACAATGAAATGGAGAACAGAAATGTGGCACTAACTGCTAAGCCTAATTTTTTTTGAGGTATTGGATAATTGTAACAGCGGAATAGTGTTTGTATGTGTGGACTCAGACCCCATCACACCTGGCAATATTGTATGTTATGGGTAATGTGCACAGTTCCAAGTACCATCAAACGTGTCCCAAAGACACACTGGGTGCTATCCCAGTATTAAGCCATGACTGTCTGTCCGCTACTCACGGCGTGTAGCCTGGGTTTTTAAGCCTCGGGCCAAAAACCCAGCTAAAACTAAGCTTTTGATAAACAGTCAGCTGAATATTTTTTTGCCGTTTAGCTACAACAATAAATTAATGTTTAATAATGCTCACCCACATAAATAGTCTAAATCCCTTAATACCACCTTACACACCAGTTGGCCTCGTCAGGACCTCGTCAAGTCCTGACAGTGCCAGTAGAAATGGTATTGCACTTTCTTTGCCTGGCTTTGACTCACTAGTGGTATTGCTGACCCCCTTCAGAATTTGTAGTAATGTGTGTTCTGGTTGAAGTGTACATCTCTAAGTACAGGAGCAAAGATCATCAAATACATCTTAAAGACATACTGGAAACTGACACCTCGCGACGCTGTATACTTCCATGTTCCAATATCAGTGTGTACGCAAATGTCACATTGAAGGACTGCCTACTCATCCTTTCAGTAAGTGGAAGTACATACTCAGCACCTGCCTCATAATAAAGTGTGATGAGTGAACAACAGACTAAATGCTTTAAATATTTAAATTTAAGTTATTTAATTTCCAGCAGATTAAGCACCAAAGTTTACTCGAGACCTTTTTGTGGCTAGCACGGTTGTTAAAGGTCGAGTCTTACGTTAAATATTTAGTCATTTTACTTTTTGTTGCAAATAGTTCATGGTGACTAAATACATCAAACCTTTTATTCCCAACATTTGTCACAGCTGTGTGTACTGTGATATTTGAGTACAAAATTTTTTCTTTCCCGGTTCCTGTATGCCCTTAGCTGTCAAACCAACTCCACTAAGTCAAGTAAGGTCACATGGTATGTGAAACGTCACACACTGGACTCGCGCGGAAGTGTAAACATGTCCGTATGACTGAAAATGGTCCTCACTCGCGAAAAAAAAGGTAAAACTTGACATATGCGCAATTGCATTTTGTAACAAGTAAACGAAGGATGGAGTAAGCGTGCATAAAGTTTTCACGAGAGGACTGTATCCCTGTGAGACACTTGTTCCCTCAATAACAACCACAGCATTCGGGGGGGCTGGAACCCAACTCCGAGAAGACTCAATTCACTGAGTCTATATATGTGTATATGTGTGTATATATATATATATATATATATGTGTGTGTGTGTGTATATATGTGTATGTATGTGTGTGTGTGTGTGTGTGTGTGTGTGTGTGTGTGTGTGTATGTAAGGCCTCAGAATCGATTCCGCCCCATTTGACGTAATGACTCATGCTCCAGAAGAGCTTTTACATTAATAAGAAATCTTTAAGGTTAGTTAATACTTTAACAGATTGTAATGAGCTGTACCATGAATTTATAACATGCATCTAAAATAATTATGATTTTAAAAAGTTGAATATATATGTGTGTGTGTGTGTGTGTGTGTATGTATGCACTGTACTGTGCCATATTTTTGAAAATGCTTGAGTAGATTTAAATACACTATATATTTATACACAGTGGTGCTACATGATATATTTACATATGTTGGTATATGTATAATTAAGTTTCACAATATGGGGTTGAAATCTGATCACAGAGAGTGCTCACTATGCAGAATTTCCAAGGCACTCTTCCCTGTCATCTCCATTTTCTTCACTGGAAGATGACCCCAAACCTTCCCCCATGGGTTCATATGCAAATAAAACATTCCCTAAATCAAGTTTATCAGTGGCAGTTTCACTGACATCACTTCAAATGTCTTCAAACTGCCAAGAACTGACATCCTTGCATGTTGTAAACAAAACTCCGTGACCCGATTCTGACGTAGCAGATCATGTGACCACTCCATGATCTATTTGTTGCGTTATGGAGGACTAATGCTGCTCACTCAAAAAAACTAGATTTATTTCTTTGTCATCTACATTCTTGTTCTAATGATTACAACATTCCTAGCAAGTAAGATTTAACATCTTTAAGCATGCTCATGTCCCACATAAAACTCGGCCTTTAATATCCCAGGATTCTAGACGTTTAGAACATGTACCAGACATGTTTTAAACAACTGTGTAATATCTTACATTTAAACATCAGCAAAACACAAATGCTTTGATCCAACACACGTTTTATTAAAACTCTTCAGCACAAATGAGTACTTTCAGCTCTTGTCAAATTTTGTGACCTGATGTACTACAACAGTAAAAAATAACGTACATAACCTTGCTGATGTCAATTTAATAAAGATATTTGCAACGTTAAATATGCTGTTTTTTAGTTACTGGCAGAGCAGTTACTGGTAGAAAGTGTGCTGTAGGTGTGAGAGAAGCTCTCTTTTAAATTGTCCCCATGTTCAGTGTGTACAGCATTCGGCAGACACCCTTATTCAGAGCAACTTATGTTTTTATCTCGTTTAATGAGCAGCTGAGGGTTAAGGGCCTTGCTCAATAACCCAACAGTGCCAGCTTGGTGGTACCGGGGCTTGAACCACCGACCTTCTGATCAGTAACCTATGGCCTTATCCATGCTGCCCAACATCCATGTTTCCCCATTTATCAGTGCTGCAGCTGCTCTGAAGTGCATTGGCTAAGCCAGACACATTTACCTTGGGTAAAACAGTGCTACAAAGTCATATCGCACTCGGTGGCAGCAGTACTGACAGACCTTACAATAACAAAAATAAAAAAACACTAGTTGCCTACTAGCACCAAATTTATTTAATAGGAAAATCTTTTGGGTTTTTATGCTAAAAAGATAAAACCTTAAATAGGCAAATACTTTTTATAAGTAATAAAATATTGGAAGCCAAAAGATCACTTTGATGGTGTTCGAGCGCAACACAGATAATAAGCAAAACCCCATAGCCTGAGAAAGCACGATTATGGTGGCTGCCACAGAGAGCACGATGGAAAGTATTTTCAGAGATACAGTATATTCTTATATATATATATATAGTGCATTCAGCTCTGTGCGAGTGCTCTCAAATTGAGTAATGTTCACTTTTAGAAAAGTTGGGCAATGACCCAAATTTATCTTACTTTTTCTTTTATTATTATTATTTTTGAATTAAATTCCTTTTTTGTGGTTTTATTAATCAAGCAGATATTTGAGACTAAATTTAACTGGATGATAAGTTCCATTGAAAACCTGTGCACTGACATGAGTGATAAGAAGATTAAATAGAAGCTAATGAATTCCCAAGTCTTCTCAGTTGTGTTGGATGCATTTTATATTATTTAATAACATCTTAATATAACAAATCATATGTATGTAATGCATGTAAACATACACAAGTTAACCAGTTCAGAGTTATATACTAATAATTATAATTTGATTATCTTGAAGGGTTTTTTTTTACCTTTGAAATGTTTGAGATTTGATTTTGTCATCTTGTACATCCACTGCAGAGGTAAATATACCCTAAAGCATATTCTGTGGTGATGCTTTAGTAGATCTGGAACAGGGAGCCTTGTCAAGGTGGAAGAAATTATTAAGAAAGAAGGATATATAAAAAATGTTAAACCTCACGCAGTAAGCAGCAAAACTGGGTCTGGGTTGTCGCAACACGACAGTGAATCAAAACTTATGAGGCTTCTGGTGAGAACCTGCCTCCTAAAGACCAAAGTGAATGATAATGACTGGCCTGCATAAATATCTAACTTGAATTCCACTGAAAATCTGAGGGGTGAACCGAACACAAAAGTCCATGTCAGAAGACAAACAAATCTGGATGAACTTGAGAGATCTGCCAGAGAATGTTCTTGTATTCCTCAGGAGACATGTCTGAGACTTGTTGGAATTTAAAACAAATTACTGCAGGCTGTTATCCATGTATGAGTTTTAGAATAAGGGGGGCAAAAAATTTTGACTCTGGTAGTGTTTTTTGTAAAATCATTTTGTTTCTGCCAAGTAAAGTAAACCTAGGATGTTTAAAAATACTGTTTAAAATTACTTGCCCTCTTAAAAAGAACAAAATTTTAAAAAATAATTTTTCATTTCATAGGGGGCTATTAATTTTTTTTAATCTGTATTTTAACCCTTTGCCTCTTATTATTTATTTATTTATTTTTTTAACCTCTCGTCAAAATTCTCAGTTTCCTTGTCAGCTTTGTCTTCATGAAGACACATATTAGAGCTGGAAATTGACTTTTTGCTGACAGAATCAATGACAGTTAGCAAAATATCGAAGAAATCATTTATCCTAGTAAGAGTGCGAGCGAGTATCAATGTGACATCTCCCATCACCTCAGGGTAGCTAGATGCCAGTCTGCTGAATAGGCTTGCTTCTGTAAGCACGTTATTCGTGCCAGAAACATTCTTCAACGTGATTGGGTTATATTCAAATGAGTAATGCATCGTGTGGGAGTAAAAATGTATTTTGCCAGCTAAAAAATAAGATACCTGCTGCATATAGCACATAGAACTCTGTTTACGTTATTTAAGGGTATTTTATTTTATGGCTTGAAACAAGTAACAGGTTGGAGAGGAAGACAGTGGAAGAAGTTACCATCACTCAGACATTCATTCCATTACAACGGTAATGTACCGGCATGAGAAATCTCAGTACAGGTTTTCCATATGTAACAGACATTATAGGTTCTTCTTGATGTTCCAAAAGCAACTCGATGGTTAGATGCTTTTTCCTTATTAATGGGGCTCTGTGTGGGAGCTTTGCTATTATTTAAAGATTCTATAATTCTGTAAGACTTTTATTTACGCATTACACTGTCTTATTTAAAAAAGATTCACGTGGGTCAAACACCAAGAAATTAGATTTTTGTTTTATTTTTTGGTCCAAAATTAAGTCTTGTGGCATTCCTGTGATGTATCTTGGGGTTTGTACTGGGGTTAAAAGACAAAGTTACAGCGTACTGAGAAGCATATGATGTGTTGCTGCTGTGTAATTTTTCTATATTCAGCTTGTCAAGGCTTATTTGTGCAATAACTTTGAAAGGAAATGACATAGGATCACTAAATTTGGTGGATGGTTTCCCCTCAGGAAGGACCCCAGTGGTATTGTATATGGGTCACCTTGACCTTGTTTCCAGGCCACAGCAATGTGGTTAATACAGTTAACTTAATTTTAATTTAAATTAATCTTAATAGTCTTAAGTTATTCTCATACAATGGTGTATGAGATTTCTTCTCAGAACAGCCCAAACTGGTTCTAACCAGGATTGAAAGATAAGTGGGAGACCTGGTGCAGAACCGAGACGTATATCAGAGTTTTTAGTTTGAGAAACCACCTGCAAACACCAGTCCCTACTTTGTGGACTCTACAGTGTGGATTCAACTCCTGGTTGCTCGTGTTTTTGGGCAGACTTACCAAGAAAAGGCCATATCTTAAACTGGTCAACTTTTATATATATATATATATATATATATAAAATGTGACCCAGTCTGGCAAAATGAGTCACAGTGACCAAAAATTCAAAATTGAGTTAGTCATACCATTTGAAGGAGGAGACTCTAAGCTTTAAAATAAAACAAATTTGGTGGTAATATCTTGAAAATTGATGTCACACAAAATGAAGTTTGTGATGGGACGCCTATAAATTTCACAGAAAGTGGAGAAAAACGCATGTAAAGTTTATGGCTCAATTCTCATGGAACTGCCTTCAAAAGTCCTTAGCAACCAATGGGTT
>JAQMYF010040548.1:0-10806 GCA_030014195.1 Neosilurus mollespiculum | reverse complement strand
TTAATTTTACTATGTAAAGCTGCTTTGTGACAATGTCAATTGTAAAAAGCGCTATACAAATAAAACTGAATTGACTTGACTTGACCCTGACATGAACAAACGGATAATTAAAGATGAATGAATAGAGTTCCTAGTCCATTATTATGCATTTTACCCTTCAGTCTAAGAATTCCTCACCTCTTACTTCTAAACCACTGTGTTGTAGGTCACCCCATCATCTCTGTCTCCTGAGGAATGCTGGGAAATCAGGCAGATATAGCAGAGGGAATATAAAGTACTTATAGAATTATTTAATATAATACATCATTTGAATATATGAATATTAATACATACAAAAAGCTGGAATTTCTCTCTTTTTTTTTTTTTTTTTTTTTGTTCCATGTTATTCATTCAGTTGTGGGTTCCTCAGTGTGTTATGTTGTAAACACATGTTTTATTTAAGGGCTGGACTGGTGTATGCCGTGTGGATAAAACTGATGATAGCTGATGTAGAATGTTTTGAATTAGCTTTAGCAGTTATCATTTGACAGCTACAGTAAGAAAACTGGTCTTTTCTGAAGGAATGATGGTCATGTGACTATGATATAAGTCTGTTGTGTGAGTTTGGAGAATGTTGTCTTTGTTGTCTTTGTACTGATTTGGTTTGTTCATTATGCTGAGAATCAACATGAGACCCAGCAGAGACTCCTGAGGCACCACTAACAGGTTCCATCCAGCCAAACAGCACATCAGTCTCTAAAGAGAATAAATAAATTGGCTGTATAAAAGGTTTTTAATTGACAGAAGTTGAGAACAGCCATGATTTCAATATTTCTATGATTTATTGACATAAGTTTTGATTAGATTAAATAGAAAGACTTTATAGCCATTGCAGGTTGCACAACAAAATTCTGTTTGGTGCGTCTCAATAAAAAAGACCCAACCATAGAAAAAAATATTCATTCATTATTCATCTGCTGAACTGTTTAATCATAGTACGGTCACTGGGAGGCTGCAGCCTATCTCAGCTAACTCTGGGCAAAGGAGGGGTACACCCTGACCATCGCAGGGAATATTGCAAGTGTAGCTATTCTCATGAGGGTAGATTTTTATTCACACACTTTTTACTTGTGAACCACGGTGCTGTAGAGGACGTCATCGCTTGGACTATTTGGAGGCCCCTAAGACAGGAGATGAATAAAGACTATTAAACGTCTCAAGATGGATGAAAGAAAGAAAGAAAGAAAGAAAGAAAGAAATAATCAATCATTATTCATCATCATTCATTTTCTAAAACGCCTAATCCTAATTAGGGTCGCACAGAGGCTGGCACCCATTTCATCCCTCTCTGGGCGAGGGCAGAGCACCTCCTGGACAGCGCGCCAGGACATCGCAGATAATAATCATTATGAAAATTATAATATTAATAATAATAATAATGTATCACTGTTTTACCTTTGACTTAGAAACAGCCACAGTGCTGTAAATAAAGGACTCATCAGGTGCAACAGAGGGCTTTTTACCCACATTACAGTATAGACTGGCATCTTCAGCTGGACAGGTAGACTGTATTTTACACACACACACACACACACACACACACACATACACACACACACTTTTTATATAGTAATCATTATAATTGCAGCTAATTCATGTTGTGCTACACCTAAATGTGACTGTAATCTTAACAGGCGTAACCAAAAGAAGATTTTTACTAAAGTTGAAAATGTCCCCACAAAGTCAAACCTAAACTATTTTTTTTTTTAATTTACTTATTTTAAATATGCTGGCAAACCTGCTCTAGGTTTCTGTGCTTAGATTTCTTCTTTCTTGGTTTGAAAGCAACCGAGCTGTACATTACCCCACTCTCAGCCTGAAAAGAATTTAATTTAGTGTGAAGCGACATTGCTGAGAAACTGTGATGATAAGAGTTTATTAAAAAGTTCTAAAAGGTACTAAAGGTACTAAAATGGAAGGTAACATGATTTGGGATTGCATTACACCACACATCAGACACCATACTAACTGTGTGGACAGTCGTGTTATTGCTTCTCTCTTCGTTACTGATTTGATTCTCTGCTTCTGGAAATGTAAACAAGAAAAAAACAATTGAACACCAAGTCACCTGAATTTAATTCTATAAAGAGAATTTTGCGTATACTGTTGTATTTTGAATCGTGAAATGCAAATGAATGACACACCAGGGACACTGTGTTTCTTTCTTAACATGAAGATGATGACAAAAGCACCCCCACCAGGTACCCGACGATCGAGGTCGAAGAGTCACTATAATCACACATTTTTTGGTACAGAATGGCTGAATCAGTTGCACTGCAGAATATTCATTAATTTCTAAAATCGCTCACTTAATCATTTAATTGATCCTCAGTACAGCCAAATCATCCTACTGGTATGTTTTTGAGAAGTTACTGGACAGTAACCAGACCTCAGGTTCAAACTGGAGACCCTGAAGCTGTGAGCCAGTGAGGATACCTGCTAGCACCACCTTTAAAAGAGTACGTACATCCCATGGCAATTTTTTACAACATATTTAGATAAGAGTGTGCTTGCATTGGTTTCATCCAGGTACTCTGGTTTCCCCCACCAATCGAAAGACTTGTGATGGACTGGTGAGCTGTTCAGGGTGTTTCCCGTCTTTGCCCAGAGTCGTCTGAGATAGACTCCAGCCTCCCTACTACCAAAGTAGGATTCAGCAAACGTTAAATACAGTCACTACAGATAAAGGCGATAAAGCCATTTGGAGCTAAGCTAGTGTGTGTTGATAAATTACATTATGGAGAAAAGGGTTCCACATGTGCAAAAATGGACTTGCTATTTGGTTCTCTGACTGTTTTTCTACAAATTCCATAACAACAGTATTGACCACGTGGTCAGAGAATTAAATAACGAATCAGAATTTGCACTTTTGTCAATTTTAACTGCACTTTTCTCCATAATGTAATTTGCCGAGAGGGGTACGGTGGTGTTGACGTTAGCACGTCCACCTCAAAGAAAGAAGATCCTGGGTTCAAGTCCCACGCTCAGCGAGAACGTTTCACTGTTGTGTTTGCAGATTCTTCAGTTACTTCGGTTACCTTCCACAGTCAAAGATATACTCTTTAGGTTAACTGGATGTTCTAAATTGCCCCCTAGGTGTGAGTGTAAGTGTGTATGGTTATGTCAGTGTTGCCCTGTGTGAGTTATTTAGGGTGTACCCTATATTCGCCCAGAGTTGGCACATTTATACTAAGGCACACATTTATACTAAGGCACACATGTGGTGAAAATCTTGACCAGGGGTTTTAGCACAGTGGGGATCTAACGGGGATCTGAACTCTCTATTATGAGCAAAGAACCCTAAGGGGGTGATCACACTAGCGGTGTGATGGAAAGGTGACTGAAACGGATAAATTTTTTTCCGATTTTTAAATTTTTTTTTTTGTGAATTTTAAAACTTGTGTCAACATGTTTTCAGATTCCACATGGAAGATAAAACTTTATCGGTTTAAATAAGTATATCGCACAAAAGTTGTAAGAAGGTCAGGAGGCAATGTTTGCGACTGATTTGCGAGTATGAGACTACTCCTCGTTTTGCAACAGGCACGGAATTTTGTATGTATATATCTCATATCATAACGACATGGGATGGTGAAATTTGCTCTAGTTTTTACACTAAAGTCCCTCCATTCCTGAGTGGCAACATCTGCATACAGAACAGAAAATAAAAACATTGATTACTTAATTGAAATGTAATATTGATATTTAATAATATAATCTAGTATTGACGGTTGATATATTAGTTTAGTGCTTTATGATTTTGATGCATCAGTGGATAAATTTCCACATGAATGTAAAATATGATGGAAGAGAAGATGAGAAATGTACTTACTGCAAATGATGAAAGTAAAAATGAAAAAGCAGCCCATGATCGATTTGTTCTGATGTTGAAAAGAATGGAAGGGTTTCTTGCGTCCTGCTTCTCTGTGACTGCGTCTGAATTGGGCAGTTCCTCTTCCTGCTATCTTTACCATGTCGTCTAAAACCACAGTATGACTTTACTCAACAATTACTTATTTTTATAAACTTTAATAGAGGGAAAAAGAAAAGCTGACGAAGGAGTTGATTTTTAATAGCTCCTATAATGTTCATTCTTTACAAGCCATGCACATACTGAGAACATTTTTTTTTTAGGGAGGAGCTGGGGTGCTTCTATAGGGATTTCTGTTTGTGAAAGACATGAATGCATAAGCAACGTTATCCTGAAAGAAAACGTTCTTCCTTCTGCTCTGACAATGTTCCCTAACCCTAAGGATTGGGTATTCCAGCACCACACAGCCAGGTTATTTAAGGTCTGGATGGAGGACCACAGGTCCAACCCAACCCAATCTACAGACCTGAACTCCATGCATATGCCCCTTGGCATTCTTTCTATTTTGTTGCCTTACAACCTGGAATTCAAATAAATATTAACTTTTTTTAAACAAAAAGACAGAAAACTTAAGCTTGCATAATTTAAAACATGCCTGCACACCCCCAGGTCACTATTTCATACAGCCACCTTTTTGTCTCTTACGGTATGTCTCTATGAGCTTGGCACATATCTCCACTGGGATTTTTGCCCGTTCCTTAAAAGAAAATTCCTCCAGCTTCATCAAGAATCTCTCTTCCTCAATTTGCCTGGGTGGCATAGTGGTGTAGTGGTTAGCACATCCGCCTCACAGTAAGAACGTCCTGGGATGAAAATCCTGTATGGAGTTTGCATGTCTGTGCATCTGTAGGACTCCTCTGGGTGCTCCAGTTTCCTGCCACAGTCCAAAGACATGCACATTAGGCTAATTGGTTGTTCCAAGTAGCCCCATGTATGCATATGAATGGATATGTGTATGTGTTGGCCCTACAATGGTGTGGTGAACTGTTCAGGGTGTACCCTATCTTCACCCACAATTGGCTGAGATAGGCTTCAGCCTGCAACCGTAGTAGGATGAAGTGGTTTAGCAAATAAATGTATGAAGAATTTGGATGTATGTAGCCCCATCCCTCATTTCTTCAATTTTGACGGGGATTTTTGGGGATGGTGTCGTTGAGGTGAAGAAAGACTTTGGATTTGCGGTTGACATAGCATTCTCCTTGATGGCTTAAGTTTCTTTTGGCCAGAGAACATTGTCCACATGCCTTTTAGTAAAATGTGCTTTATTATTTTTCCTGGCCGTTTCTCTGTAAAGCTCAGCTCTGTAGATGTACCCCTTATATTGGCCCCATGGACAGACACACCAGTCTCTGCTTTCCTTCTGCTTTAGGGTTACTTTTGGTCTCTTTGCTACCTATCTGATGAATGCCCTCCTAGCACTCTCTAGGCAGGTTTGTTTGTTTGTTTGTTTGCTTGCTTGCTTGTTTATTTATTTATTTGTTTGTTTGTTTGTTTGTTTGTTTATTTATTTATTTAATGATTTAATAATTTATTTATTTTTGTGGTGCCATATTCATTCCTTTTTGTGTTGATGGATTTATTGGTGGTCTGTGGGATTTCAAAGGTTTCAGGATATTGCTTTATAACCCAACCCTGATTTGCACTTCTCCATAAATTTGTCCCTGAAGTTTTGGAAGAGCTCCTTAGACCTTATGGTGTCACTTGCTTGATGGTCCCTCTTGAATAGTGGTGTTGCTGACTCTGGGGCCTTTCAGAACAGGTGTATGTATACGTACTGTGATCATGTGACAGAGTGCACACTTATTCAATTAAACTTAAGTAATTCGACTTCTGAAGGTAATTGGTAGAACCAGATCTTATGTAGGGGTTTTATAGCAAAGAGGTGAATATATGTGCATGCACCCCTTTTTTAATTATTATTATTATTATTAAAATTATTATTAATTTTTTTTTTTTTTTTCAAATTCCCATTAGACCCTTACCATGCTAAGACCCTTCGGCAAGGTCTTAAGGTCTTATGTGTCTTTGTCCACCTAAATGTCTCTCTCCACCCAGCAATATAAATGAGTACCAGTAAAAATACTGGGAAGGTAACCTGCGATGGACTAGCGTCCTATCCAGAAGGAGTTGAACTCCTAGTTGCTTTATGCTACAGAACCCGGGGATAAGATCTGGCTGTGATAAGCCACTAGGATCGGGTGTAAAATGCCTTTACAATAAAATTCAAGAAATTTATTTATTCATTTTTAAAAGTTGTAAGGCAACAAAACAGTGAAAACACCATTGTGTATTTAGTGTACGTTGTATTCTTGTATGCACAAGAATTACAAGAATACAACTACCATGAACATTTTGTTACTTCATTAGCATTTGATGGTACAACTCAATTTATAAATTAGAAGCTTAAGCATGTGAGCAAACCTCAGTCTTATGTTATTAATATAATACAAATGCTGCATATGTAAACTTCGGAGGCACAATGGCATAGCAGTTAACACTCTGGCCTTGCAACAAGAAAGTCCTCAGTTCATACCCTGTGGTTAGCAAGGTTCTGGGAATGTGAGTTTCCTCCGGGTGCTCCAGTTTCTTCCCACAGTCTGAATACATGCGTACAATTCTAACTGTCTGTTCCTGATCACCAGTAGGTGTGAATGAGTGTGAATGGATGCTTGTCCTAGACGTTTTGCGTCAGGCAGGGCATCCAGCATTAAAAATTCTCCTAAAACGTATCGATATACTGTATATCAACCTCATAAGAAGAGGGGAAAAGACTCAAATAAAAAAGAAGACTGTATGCACAGTAACTGCTCGAACATCACCAGCTACCACAGGAAGGTTGTTTGTCGCAAGTTCTAGTCAACAGCTGTGTGGAGTTTTGCAAGTTCTTCTGATTTCTGTGAGGGTTTCCTCGAGGAACTCAAAACAGGTTGGTAGCTTTGGTAGATTGGCTTCTTTAAATGCCCCTTGGTGTGAAACAGGGTGTGAATGCATGGATTGTTTCATCGTCGGTACAATCCTGGCATGTATCTAGTGTTCCCAGGACTGGCTCTGGATCCACCCTGACCCTGATCAGAATAAAGTCATGATTAACAGTGTATGAGTAGAGGTTCATAGCCTATTATCAGCGCATTTGTCATTGTGAGAGTTCCTTACCTTTTACTCGTGTACCACGGTGCTGTAGGTCACCACATCACCGCTGTCTCCTAATTCATTCTGGGAAATCAGGAGGTTGTAGCAAAAGTTTTGGATTATTACTTGGCTTTGTGTTCTTTGTTTATAAATGTGACGATGCAAAATTTAGCATCTAGTCAGAAACTAGCTTGTTAATAATAATAGTAATAATAATAATAATAATAATAATAATAATGATAATGTCTCATACCACATTGCCGTAGGTCACCTCATCATCAACTGTGTGACAATGCTGCAAGCAGGTCAGTTATAATGATTAAAGATAAGGTATACAGTATAATTTGGTTATAAAAAGCTATCACTGCGTATACTCCTTGGAAATTAGCATTAAGAGTATGTAAACAATATTATTTTAAGTATTTCACATTTATATTAAATTAAATCTGTTCATACCATATTGCCGTAGGTGACCTCATCATCTTTGATTATCAGAGAATCCTGTAAAATGGGTCAACTGTTATGATTACTAATAAAATATATGAATCATTTCTGATTAGTAGTAATATTACTGATTGTTATTCTTATTACTCCTGGTACAGTTAATAATTAAGAGTTATTCAGTAACTGTAAGTTAAATATGAGCTCAAAGCCCTGTGAAGAATGAGCCAAGTGGGCTATTAGTCATATCGTATGATTTGGAGTGGAATAACGGTTTTATTCTGTCTTCTGGATCATAAAAAAATGAAGTACTTTAATAGTGTGTTCAAATTCTTGAAAGAAAAATATATTAAATTTTTTAAAATAAATAAAAAACTAATTAGGGTTATGGTTAGGGTTTTTTTTAAATGCAGGTAGCATTCAAGTATAAGTCTTAAATGAATGGTAAAAAACAAACAAACAAACAAACAAACAAACAAAAAAACCTTAAAAACTGGCTAGAGTTATCTTTTTATCTTAGAATGAGTCCCAATTTTTATTTATTTATTAATTTGCTTGTTTGTTTGTTTGTTTTTGCTGTAGTAAAATTACAGGTCACAGGATATGAGCTAAAATCCTTGTAGTAGATTATCCAATCAAGACACTCAACTGATAATATTTAATGAACTAGGACAGAAAACCCACAAATGTCTTACTGCGGTATTATTTTTATTGAATATTCCCAAAGGTAATGGATGTGCTCTATGGGTTTACTTACAGTTTGTTTTTTGGTTGAACTGAACACAGAAGTGTAGGTCACATCTCTTTCATGATCCAGTGCAGATGGTGGCTGTAGATGTGAGCATTCATATACATAGTTATTCCGTGATCCCTGAATACTACACAAGCATGTAGCACTAACGGAGCTAACCATGAAATTTACATTTTTTTTATTTTAATGTACTGTATTAATCCTGTAAGGGAAATTATTGCCTCTGCATTTAATCCATCCAAAGTGAGCACACACAGGTGTGTGTTAGGGTCTAAACCAGCTTCTCTAACCATAAGGCCATGGCTGCCCATTAATTAAATAATGATTAATAATAAATTATAATTATTTATATAGAGCACATTTGGAAAGGTAACTTGTGTTTATGAACACCAAAAGCAAAAGTGTGCCTACATGCTGATGATTATAGTACAGAATAAATGTAGTATATAATACGCAATACTAACTGTGTGTGCAGAAGCACCATTGTTCTTCTTTCTAGTCCTTGGTTGGTTTTCTTTCTCTGGAATTGACATAACACAAGTTAGACAGATTATTTATGTAAGAAATAAGGCACTTGTGGATGGAAAATAGTCAACAATTAGGTGTTTTTAGGTAGAAACTCAAGTAATACCTTGCTGTCAGATTTGGGAATTCAACAGCTCTATGGTACAAAAAAATCCTTTATACAACTACAATAGTAGCAGCTATCTGACTGTAGTAAGTTAAATCACTCACGCACTCATTAATTTGCCGAACTGCTTAATCCTACTAGGGTCATGGGGTAGCTGGAGCCTATCTTAGTCAACTGTGTGTACACCATGGCGTGGAACACCATGAACAGCCTACCAGGCCGTTGTAGATCCAACACACACACCATCATTCACACTTACATCCATACCTAGGGGCAATCTGGAACAGCCAATTGGCCTAATGTGAATGTCTTTGGACTGTGGGAGGAAAAAGGAGTCCCTGGAGAAAACCCAGGCATGCACAGAAAGGACATGCACACTCCACACCGAAACGCCCTCGCTGAGTCCGGGGACTCGAATCCAGGACCTTCTTTCTGTGAGGCGAACGTACAAAATAAATGTTCACAAAACATGTGTGTGTGTGTGTGTGTGTGTGTGTGTGTGTGTGTGTGTGTGTGTGTGTGTGTGTGTGTGTGTGATTCACAGAAGGTCTTTAGAAATAAAGAAGGGTGGACACTTACTGCACATGTTTCTCAACACATAAACTACACTGCTGACCAAAAGGAGCAACAGCACCAGTCCTGCACCCACCAGAAACCAAAGAGACATCATTTCATCCCTGTAAAGCAGACAGTAGAGCCTTTCTAATAGTATAAACCCATTTGACTTTAAGTTAAGTTGTATTGTCATATTGTCACAAATTAAATTAAAGTTCATTATTATTTCATGTTGTATATTAATAATGTGGCTGAATTTATCTCTGCCACTCATACCTCACACTGCCATTCAGTTAAATATTATATTATTAACTATATTAATAACTATAGATATGTTGTTATATTTGCATGAAGTCTTTACTGAATATAATGCAGCTAAAATTTTCTTACACTTGTGGCCCCATAGCAAATGTTTAGATCTGCCAATGTGAATAATACTTAAGGCTCTTTGTAATTTCTGATCAAAATTAAAATTCTATAAAAGTAACAGAACTTACTTTGAACTGTTTTCCTGATCTGTATTATTGATCAGGTTTGGAGAAACTGAAAGGACAGAACAGTGTAATTCATTTTTTAGGTAGTTTAATTTATGAACAACGCCAGTTCCAAAAAAATTAGGATGCTGTCTAGAATGTAAATAAAAGAAGAATAGATAAATATTATCTATCAAAATATTCTAATCACATTCTTTATTCACAGTATCACACAGATAACATTTTATTAAATGTTGAAGTTGATGCCGCAGCCGTCCGTGACCAGAAGTCTGTGAGCTCATTCATACAAAAGGGGCAGATAGCATTTTCCCTCTGAATGTGGGCCAACACACACACACACACACACACACACACACAAAACCATTCACACTTATACCTAGCTGCAATCTGGAACAGCCAAATAGCCTAATATGCAGTTGGACTGTGGGAGGAAACCGCAGTAACTATAGGAAACCCAAAGCGCAGGGAGAACATGCAAACGCCACACAGAAATGCCTGAGCCCCGGACTCGAACCAGGGACTTCTTGCTGTGAGGCAGATGTGCAAACCACTACATCACCGTGCCGCCCTTGTTCGTTTCTTTTACACTAAATTACTTGAATTGTGAAGTTTGTGTACCTGTTAAATGAACTGCAAGATGAACAGGAACCTGCAGGTCTCCTGCACTGCACCAGTACCATCCAGCATCACTCTTCTTCAGTCCACCCATTTGCACACTGAAGAATCCTCTCCCATCATCACTGATGTGCACTGCTGAACTCTGGGATGTGACAGTCTCCCCCACTGAGCTGCACCGCCTGTCTTTGAACCTGCACCACTGCTTCTGTGTATTCTGATACTCAGCGCTGTAGAGACACTGGACTGTGACGCTGCCTCCTTCCTCACCTCTCACTCT
>JAQMYF010040547.1:0-10809 GCA_030014195.1 Neosilurus mollespiculum | reverse complement strand
TGTGTGTGTGTGTGTGTGTGTGTGTGTGTGTGTGTGTGTGTGTGTGTGTGCGTGTGTGTGTGTGCGTGTGTGTGTGCATGTAAGAGAGAGACAGAGAGAAATTGTATAATATAGTATGCAGTTTAAAAAATATTAAAAAATTCAAATCAGATTTCTTCTTCCATTTCTGTCACATATTTTATACTATTGAACTAATTCTGAGCACACTTGAATGTCATGGTGTTAACAAGAAATTTAAGATTTAAAGGTACATATAGGAGATTTTGATATGATACAGCTAAAAAAGACATTCACATTAACTCACTCTCTCACTCATTTATCAAACCACTTATTCCTATTAGTATGGCAGGAACATATGGTGCCTATCTCAGCTGACGATAGACGAAGGCTGGCTACACCCTGAACCCAGACTATTGCAGGGCCAACATACATAATTCACACTCACACCTAGGGGTCCATGTCTGTGTTCCCCAGTCCTATGTTCTTCAGTCCTATGTTCCCAGTACCTATGTTCCCCAGTACCTATGTTCCCTAACCATAACCCTATTAACATTTAAAATGTGAAATCACGAATATTCCATAAATTGTTACTTTGAAGATTTAATTTAATAAGGACTGGAAAACATAGGTAATGGGGACCATAGGGTCTGGGGAACATAGGGACTGGGGAACATAGGGACTGGGGAACATGGGGCTGATCCCCACATCTAGGGGCAATTTGGAACAGCCACTTTTAGTCTAATGTGCATGTCTTTGGACTGTAGGAGGAAAACCCATGCAAGCATGGGGAGAACATGCAATCTCCACACAGAAACACCCTCTCTGAGCCCAGGACTCAAACCCAGGCCTTTCTTGATGTTAGGCGGATGTGCTAACAACGATGCGTTTAGAATTAAGAAATTACTTTATATAGTGGACATCAGTATTTAGTTTTTTCTCTATTTTTTTTCTTTATTTATTTTTATTACTATTGTCAATGCTATCAGCCAAACTTGTATGCTCCAATTTTGTTGTATGTTTCTTTTAATAAAAAAAGGAAAGCATCATTTAAAGTTGCAATTGGTAATTTTTTTAGCTGTAAACACAAACTGTTATATTGTTTAAAATGTCTAGGCCCTCCCCAACCCTTGTAGGCACTTTTAAAGCCATCCCTTCCCCACATGCACCAGCACACAATGGTTTAGACAATGGTTTACAGGGTGACCCAAAAAAACCTCCCACATTTCAAAAGTAAATGAAAAAAAAGAAGAAGAATAATCAAATTATTATTTGCACACATGTAACTTAATTCTGTAAAGCTTTTATTCATCAATTTTTGCCCACATAAAAGTTATTGAGACAGGAGAAGCGGTGCTAAGCTTTGTTGGTAACCCAATCCCAGCTTGAACACCATGAGCTTGAAGAACTTTAGCAAGATGTGTGAGCTACGGCACACACAGCTCGAAGATCTTTGGAAGTGCTTGGGGATATGTATCTGAATTGGATGATGTTGTTGGGTGGCCAACCCGTTCCCCAGACCTCGCCCCTTCTGATTTTTTTCATGAGCATATTCTTATTGACCCCAAAATCTTTAAGCCCTTAAGGCTCCATCTCATTTGGACTATTACGGCAGATAATGATCCATTTTTAGGTCAGTAACTGTCAGCGAGGAATCCACTCATTGTGGACAATTGTCCCATTTTTTGAAACCTGTTTCTAAATGTTGGATGATTTCACATAATAATCTACTAATCAGTGACTGTCACCAACTATCCGTGATTATATTGCTGACAGACTGAGATCGTTGTCGTCAATTACAGATAGTCGCAGATAGCTGGCAACTTAGTTGCAGACAGTCTCAGACCTAGTTGCCAACCATCAGAGATTTTCATCTGAGTACAGAGGTGTGGGCTTATAAAACTGTAATCAAATCCAAGTCTGCAATAAAAAGATGGATCTACACGTTTAACTGGTTTTCATGTTAATCACTTTAAGTACAAACTGGGACAAGGACATAACATGGACAGCCAAGATAATTTGTGACTAAACATTAACATGGGTCCAGCCATGCTTTTGGGAGAGAGAGCACGAGTAAAGAGTATGTGGTGCTTTTTTCCGGCATAATAGTAGCACACATGGTTAGGAGACACTCAGGTGCAGGGCTGTGCATTTTTAACCCACAGACTTAAGTTTGAAACCCGCCTTAGTTATTTTAACTGTCTAACAGTTTATAAATATAATTTATTTGTTTTTGTTTGTATAATTTGTCTTGGTGCAAAACACAGATACGACACATTTTTAACTTTATTGAACTGTATTGAAAAAAGTTAAATAAAGAAATGGTGAAATACAGTAAAAAAGAAAAAGAAAAAAGAAATCCTCCCTCACAGGCCCTTTTCCTTTTACTTATACATTCTGTCATATTATTCTTCCGCTTATCTATCTCCCTTTAATTTAATATAACTTAACATAAATAACTTGCTTGTTTGTTTCACTTTCCTGCACTTTAAAAGTCTGATCGTTTGCGGTACCTCCAGATTCCGTCCTTGGACCAATAACTATGGTCACGGATATCATTGCTGATTGTGGCCAACAAAGTCTCAGACAGTCTCAGACAAAGTCTCAGACAATCCGCAACTGTCCGTGACTGTCTGCAACCATGTCTGCGACCATAGTTGGGGATAGTTAGCGATACGGTTACCAGCTACAAAGAAGACAGTCAAAAATGGTTGTCAACCATTGCCAATTATCGCAGATCATCACTGACAGTCGCCAACTCAAAAAATCATGGCCAGTCACCAAAGAATCATCGAAATTAGATTGAGTCTTCAAGGTTGCTGTTCAGCAGGAGGTAGCCGCTGTTCCACCCGACATGACCTGTCAAGCAGTCTTCAGAAATAACCTCGAGGAATGTATAAGCAATGATAGCCACCATTTAAAGAATGTCATCCCTAAAACATAATGTATAAAAACTGTATTGAATTAAGTTTCATGTGTGCAAAAAAGTATTTTATTTTTTTCATTTACCTTAGAAATGTGGGAGGTTTTATTGGGTTAAACTGTATAACAACAGAGCAGGGAGAGGACCTGCTCTTAATTCACCTACATAAACTAAGGTCTCATTCAAAGGTAAGAAAACACCTAATATTGTTAAACAAATAAACATCACATTGTTTGTTCCCAAAGAAAAAAAAAAATGCATACTTTTCTGATTTGTGTATAAGGCTATATAGCACAACAAACAAAAGAAAAAATATGGGATTCAGGCTTTTTTCGATTTTACACCGACAGCCATTCAGGAATCTATATATTTATATACAGGGTAAAAAGGAACAGACTAGACATTATAACAATATTCATTATAATATGACTTATCATGTGTACTATACTATTCGTGACCTTTGTTCTTCATCAGATAGTTTATTAAAGCATTTGATATTGTTGTGTTTAGCTTACAGTTCTTTTGTTAGTTTCACATGAAGTCTCGTATTTGAAAAGTGGCAAGACAACAGTTCTCTCCTTCTGTAGCTAAGCGACACAGCGCCTGCAAATAGAGTGTGCTTGATATGTTACCATAGTCAAAATTGAGTGTAACTGTATAACTTATTTAAATGAGCTGAGTTTATTCTTTTATTTGCATCAAAGCAAATACAGACAGATCAGAAATCTAGCAAAGCCCTATGGCACTTTTTTTTATTAGCACATCAAGCAAACTCTTTTGCTGTGTCCCAAACAGTGCACCATTAAATATGATGTGCACTCAAAAGGGTGCACGATATATTCTACAGAAAGCTATAGGGAGCATGGATAATTTGGGATGAAGTCTAATAGCAAGCAATTTCCAGTGTGGACATAGTGTAGTATTCACACTGGTCAGTCAAAGTAGGTGAATGCTTCTTCCAGTGTAAGAGGTGTAAATTATGAGAGTTTATAAACAGTATTTAAGTGCTTACAGTTTTTGGCTTGGTGCTGAACAATCTTACAAATTTATAAAAATTAAAAATTAAAAAAAGTCAGTTTCTTAAAATAAATTTAGGAATTGTGCAACATTGGGCCTTATGCAAGAACCATACACACTAATAGTTTTGGTAATAACTTTATGGCATTCTCCAATCTTTTAGTGTTCAGAATATTCTTACAGGTACTAACACAATTTACACATGGTAGAGACCAGTTGTAAGAGTTATGTGTATATAGTTTGCTGTTATTCTAACCTGAGTTTTACTTATTTGCTCAATATTTCATTAGGCTAAATATATTTTAAGTGTTAAAGACCCTATAAACTTATTTTAAAAACCCTATAAAATATTTTATACTTTGATTTACATTATATATGAATATTCTATATAGTTACATATTCTATACATATTAATAATCAAAATGTATTTATATAATATCATAATCAGCTGTAGCCTAATGGTTAGTTAGTGGCTCTGGGACCGAAAGGTCACTGGTTTGATTGCCGAACCAACAGGAAAAGTGTGTGGCAGTGGGGGAGTGAGCTTCATCCTTCCCTTCCTCCACCTTCACAGCTGAAGTGCCCATGAGCAAGGCACCTAACTCCCAACTGCTCTCAATGTGTGTGGCAGCCCACTGCTTTGAGTGTGTGTGCTCACTGTTATTGTGCACTATAGAAAAAATTACAGTTATTTACTGGCAGCAGTAGTTAGTATTATGAATTTTATGTTAAAGTAATTAAAATGCTATTTTATATATAAATAATGCTATTTTATATATAAATAAGTTCTACCTCACCGAGTGCAGCGCTACAATGCGTTTAATAGCAAGAAGCCATTAACCTACGTGTAGGCCTACTGCAAAGTTTTTCCCTTCCGATGCTAGCCAATATTTTTAAAATGTTAGATCCAGTCAGTTTGTGCACTTGCAGAAATAACAGCCAAATACTTAGAAGCTATTTGAGTAGATATGTTGACTATTTTAGCCTTTGTTTAATATGATATACTGTGTGATTAACATGTAGTTGCACTTACATGGTGATCTGTGAAAATCTATTACGGTATCAATGCAGACAAAGCCATGTGTGGGAAGCTGCGGGTACTTCACGCCAAAGCGATGAAGCTAAGCAAGCTGCAGCCGGGAAACCGGCCAGTAGATCTAGTGACAATTTGCTCACTTGTACTTGTCTCCATAAGAATAAAACAAGTCCCCATAAGTATAAAACTTGAAAAATACCAGTCAGTAAACAAAGTAGAAACTAGTTGTGACACTTTTGTTAAAAGATTTTTTTTGGTACCCAACAGATATTTGTGAAAAAAGGCATCAATTTACAGTAGCATACTTTATAAAGCGTCTACAGTAAGGTACTGTAAGAAATTACAGTAAACTACTGCTAAATTTACAGCAAAATTTTACAGTGTGTATGTGGGCTCACTTTGAATGGGTTAAATGCTGAGGCAATAATTTCCCTTGCAGGATCAATACAGTATATCATTAAACGTGCAAAATGGCCTACTTGTAATTAATTTAACTCTTCGTGTGTGTGTGTGTGTGTGTGTGTAGGGAGACAATAAAATGAAATTAAAATTACTGCATTTGCAAAAGGCAACAAAACTCATTATTTTTAATAATTGTATTTTGTAAATATAAAGCTATTTAGAATTCGAAGCCTGCAACACTCAACAAAAGTTGGGACAAAGTTAAAATATGATGGAAAATAACTCATAAGTTCATAAGTTCATCTCAGATGGACTGAAAGATGGTGGAACCATGTGCTATAGTAAGATGAGACCACATTTCAGCTTTTTTATTTTATTTTATTTTTTTTATGAACAATGGACGCTGAGTTTTCAGTGCCCAAGACCCATCCAGATTATGTGTGATTTTTAACCAAAAATAGCAAATCCCAGCATCTGTGATGGTATAAGGTGCATCAGTGCCTACAGCATGGGTAAGTTTTATTCATTCATTCATTCATTCATTTTCTGATCCGCTTAATCCTAATTAATGCTCTGGGTGAGGGCAGAGTACACCCTGGACAGCTCAACAGGACAGCAACGGTTCTTTTACATGCCTCTTACCACAGACAGTGAGAGACATGGCTGGTCTTTGATACCCAGTTAGCTGCGCTATAATCTAAAGGCATGCACGTTAGGCTAATGGCTTTTCCAAATAGCCCCCAAGTGTGAGTAAGGATGGCTGTCTGTGTGTCGGCCCTGCGATGGTCTAGAGAGCAGTTTGGGGTCTGCTCCACCATCACCCAGTGTCAGCTGAGATCCCAGTAGGATTAAGTGGTTAAGCGGCAAATAAATGATTTTGCTATAGATTTTTATTTTAGAACTAGTACATTAGCGAGTCAGTACAAAAACACTTTAGATTTCCAAACTTTATTTTTGGGCGGCACAGTGGCTCAGTGGTTAGCACGTCCGCCTCATGGCAAGAAGGCTCAGGCATTTCTGTGTGGAGTTTGCATATTCTCCCTGTGCTTGCGTGGGTTTCATCCGGGTATTCCGGTTTCTTCCCACAGTCCAAAACCACGCACAGTTGTCTATTTGGCTGTTTCAAATCGCTCCTAGGTGTGAATGGCTGTGTGTGTGTTGGCCCCACAATGGACTGGCAAGCTGCCCAGGGTATACAACGCCCTCGCCCAGAGTCGGCTGAGATGGGCACCAACCTCCCCGCAACCCTAGTTAGAAGTAAACGGCTTAGAAAATGAATGAACATTAGTTTTCCAGCACAAACTTAAACATTACAACAAAATGTGTATGTACATTAATAAAGAAGGCATTATATTACATAAAAGACGTTTTTTCAGACAAAGACATTTATACAGATTGAAGAGTGTGACAATCAAAATATATCGTGATCCTGAACAGATTGTAATCTCTGTTTTAAGGTATACACTGCCTGGCCAAAAAAAAAAAAAAGTCACACACTCTAATATTTTCTTATAGAGCCTTTAGCCTTGATCTTAGCGCATACTCTCCATGGCATTGTTGCTTCAGTTGGTCAGGCTCAGCAACATTAATGTGGCAATAAAATGAAGTCATTTGATGACCTGAAAGGGTAGGTTAACACATCAATGGACTTTTTCTTCCCTGATGGCATGAAAAAAATGGGGACACAAAAAGTTAAAGGTTCAGGGTACAGGGAGCATGAGGATTCATTTTCTCACATGTATTGGCACCCTAGAGTCCTGATTTTAACCCTATTGAAAGTCTTTAAGATATGCTTAAATAGACTTTATGAAGTGGTTAATTTTTTCCACATCAATTCAAGACATTGGTGAGAAAAGGATCCAACTCTGGATGGAAATGTTATGTTTGCTTAAGTTTATTGAAATAATGCCATGAAGATTACATGTTATAAGCAAGGCTAAAGGCGGAACAACAAAATTATTAGTTAATAATTAGTGTGTGTGACTTTTTTTTTTTTTGGCCAGGCAGTGTATATATCAAGAATTAAAATTGATCAGGCTTGTCATTTGGGGCACCGCTTAATCCTAATTAGGGTTGCGGGGAGTCTGGCGCCCATCTTAGCCGACTCTGGGTGAGGGCACACTACACCCTGAACACCTCGCCAAGCCATTGCAGAAAGTTGGTCACCATTATGAAATAATGCCAATCTGTGCACTCATGCCAATCTGTTTACCCCTGCGCACTCAGTTCATGCCAGTTGGTTAAACAATGCCAATCGGTTTGCTCATGCCACCCAATTAATGCAGGTCTCTCTGTGTTTGCCAGTGAGGGAACCTGTTTGCGTGTCTGAAAGTGTGTATATCTGATCCCCTGTGTTTATCTGTGAAGGAAACTAAATCTGCAGGTGAACCTGCCCCTAAGTCTGATTTTCTTTGTGTGTGCCCTTGAATGTGTCCAGTCCTGCCTCTGTAGCCCTGACTTGTACAGGAAGAATAGCGGCGAGCGGAGGACTACAGCTCCCAGCTCACACTGCGTTGCACCGCATCACACTGCGTTGCACCGCAATGGGTGGTGGCACTTCAGAGGACTAATTGCCATTCTATTTAAAAACTAACTTATGTGTGCCTCTTTGTGAGGCATTATTTGCATATTGTTCTGACTTGGTTTATTTTGTGTGTTGGAACTCTGCAACTATATCCACTTACATGCCAGAGTTAACAAGTGTCACCTGTTAATTTATTCCCTTACCAACTTGGCAATCTGTCTCAATAACATTCTCAACAACCACCAAGTGTACCTATCAGCACAGCGGGTAGTCTGAATTTTCCTGAGAAGAGGGCTGGATCACCTGTCAAAACAGAGAGTGCGACATCATTTAACAATGCCCTGCAGCAGTTAGGGTGCTGGGCTCATGATTGAGAGGTTGTGGGTTCAAATCCCTGTTAGACCCCTGTTAGACCCGTACTAAGACTGTTTAAAATTGCTGATAGGCTCTAGTTTTTGAGATATGTTACTAGGTCAGCATATACGACCCTGACTTAAGGAACCATGATTATGATTAAGTTATAAAGGGAAGAGATTGAAAATTTAAAGGAATTTAAATCAGAAGCCACTTAATACATCTTTGACTGAATCTAGGAAAAACCTTTAGGTAAATAGGTTCAACATTTACTTCAGGTGCAGTAGGTCATGGGTGTAAAGCCTGGGCATGGTGGGAGTTTGACATGCATTGAATTTTCTACCTAAAATTGCAGTGTTGTATTAATAACTATTTGTTGATATGTTATATAAATGTTATGATAATCACCAATGCCTGGATTTGAAAATTACTTTTGTTCTTTCTTTTTAGGCAAAAAATAAATTATGCAATATGAAGCTGATATGGCATCAGAAATTATATGGATTGCGTCATATTTTCCCTAGAAGTCAAAAATGATGCAACGTTAACTCTGTTAACTTCCATCACTTTGCTGAACAAATTGCTCCATATCAACTCTAGAAACAATATGAATATAGTTTTATGTTCAATATAATTTTGTAGATGTAAAATGTAAAAAATTGTAATATCTTGGAATCAGTAGCCAATCAGCCAACAGACTTGCAGTGAGTCCCATTTAGGTTTTCACTCTTATTCCGATCATGTACTCAGAGCATGATTTCTTTTCTCCAAACCATGATTGTTTTTGAAGCAGCTGCAAAATTTATTAACCACAAACCATACTGAACTCAAGCTCTTCATGCGTATGCTACAGGAGCTTAATTTCTTAATCTCTGCAGGGTATAAATGTGCATTCAACTTGGCAAAGAGTGGAAAACTGCCTTATACATGACCTCTGGCCACTAAAAATACTCAGTTTGCACCCTGTCTGTCTTACAGTATCTAATTTATGTTATGCTCAGAGATTTGCGAATAACTTTACTAAAACACATTTATATACTCACCCACTCTTGAATGCCACGTAGTTCATGTCAAACAAGTCTTGCCATATCTCTTCAAACATTAGATATATGTCAAAGCATCATGCCCACATTATAGCTTTTTGGAAACATTGTTGGCCCTAGCAGTAGCAATGGATGAGGCCAAGGGAAAAACAGTGGCCGACATTACCAATCTTTTCAGCTCTCTTTCTAGAAAGGGCCCAAAGAAACAGTTTTGGAATGCAGCATCGGAAAAAGCCTTCAGGAATTTTTTTTTTTTTTTTAAAGCCTAAAGAGTTCAATTTGGATGATATTTTTAGTGAGTACACAAATGTTGCTTGCAAGCTTAATAATAGTTCTGGCAGTAATAGAAACACTTTGCCAGTTGAGAAGGGTGAGCTCCCCAAGTTCTCTACCTCACTGTGTTCCGACAGGCCTCAAAATGCATCCATCAAATACCAGTACCAGTGCCCTGAATGCCATTGTTTACCTCTAGCGCATTGGATCTTCTTAACGGTTCATCATGGTGCTGCATTGTACACAGCTCCCAGTACTAGGCTACTGGGCTAGATTAAATGACTACAAATATGGAATATTACTGTGTATGAACATTCGTTTGAGGTAGATGGGCATTTATTAACACTTGTTCTAAAAGCTGACAGACTTTCATTACATTCTAATGATGAGAAAAGTGTTTTTTTAACATCAATAAATTACTGTGGGGCTTCTTACATATATACATAAAACAGACACTGCACAAAATAGGCACATTTCAATGCAGAACAATATTTTTTCAGTCAATAATCTAACAGATAAATCACAATTGTGCATTTAGGTGTATGCTAAGTAAGTTAATCAGTTTAGGCTTGCTATTTTCCTTTTGCAATCAAGTCAGTTTTTATAGTTCACACTGACGCAAAACAGCTTCACACTCAAAGGTTTTTAGCTAGAAAGCACTAAATCACAACACACTGCCATGTTGGCTTCCCTGTCTAAACGTGAAACATGGCAAATGTGGTTGTAATCTTTGCAGTTTTCAGCATAACACAATCATTTCTGTGTTGCAACATATGTCTACTTACCTTTTATGGTGTTCAATTATGATTACTGGCATGTGAAAAAAGGAAAGAAATGTACTCCTGAAAACCCAGCATGAATTTAGTTAAAGGTCCAGTCTTACATAGAATCTGAGTATGCTTAAATGTATTAAATCTTAACTGCTAGGCATGTTAAAATCATTAGAACAAGAAAGTATGTATATAACAAAGAAATGAATCCAGTTTTTATGAGCGAGCAGCATTAGCTCTCCAAAAACGCAGCAAATGTAGTGACGTGATCTGCTACGTCAGAAATTGGTCTTACAGGTTTGTTAGCTGCGTGCAAGCATGCAGCCTCGGCGTCCTCCTCAGTTTCTAGTCAATTTAACCACCATTGGAGCGATATCAGTGAACCTGACATTGATGAACATGTCATGTCATGTCATTTTCTGAACCGCTTATTCCTAATTAGGGTCGCGGGGAGGCTGGCGCCCATCTCA
>JAQMYF010040546.1:0-10811 GCA_030014195.1 Neosilurus mollespiculum | reverse complement strand
GAGGCCACCATAGTAGCCCCGCTCGCCATGCACTACCTGGCACGCCCCCCAAAAGTTGTTTATGTGTTGTGTTTCTTAAATTGCTATATCTCTATATCCCACCCCTGGCAAGTTCTTCATCTGTCAAACTTCTTTCTCTGTCACTGAAGGCAAATTTCCAGGAATGCACGCCGTCTCATTGTCTAAGATGCGTTCTTGTTAAAGTTGACAGGCATTCATGAAAGTCACACTGAGAAATCTTCCACAGTTACAAATAGGTTCTATCTGTTTATATCTGTTTGCTGTTCTGCCCACTGATCTAGTTTGTTAGGAACCCTTTACATTTGTTTAGTTATGGCAGGAGGCATGGTATATCTTCATTGCTCTTTGGTGTAGTGTAAATTAGTCAGCACACCATCACTCTGCTTCACAAGGAAATATATCAACATATGGAATCAACAGAATCATATGGCGAATATTCTTAAAATCATGATCAAGAAACTGTCCACACCGTGTTGAATTCAACCCTCACAGATTCATTCCAAGTGAGTGACCTCATCTCATTTTCTGAACCGCTTAGGGTCATTGTCTTGCTGCATGACCCACATTCTCTGCTGCTGCGCTGGAAGCAGAATGTATTGAATGTATGAAGCTGAGCTTCCATAGGTTTTAATGGATCATGCTTCCACTTGAATGTATGAGAAAAATAATCATGTTAGACAACTTTTCAGAAATTACTGCTTATCATGATTGAACTAACCATGAAGTTAGTAATAAGTTTGCCACTTTCTTTGTAATATTAATGTAAATACAACAGTACATTAATTCATTCATTCATTTTTTGAACCTCACTTAATCCTAATTTGGGTCACGGGGAGGCTGGCACCCATATAAACCCTGGACAGCTCACCAGACCATCGCAGGGCAGAAACACACTGACGGAAACCCAGTGGCCTACTCTTTACGAAGGACAGCAATGGTTTGCTTAACCACAGACAGTGGGAGACATGGCGGGCCTTTGATGATGGCTCAGTAAGCCAGCACCCTACCACCGGGCCACCACTACCCCATATAACTGTACATATTTGATGGAATCTTAAGTGACATTTTAGAGAGAACAAACCTTACCTTGTAGCCTAAGAGAACCCACCACATCTCCCCACAGCTGGAGCTTGTTGAAAGCAAACATTATACAAAATTCTTCAGCAGGACACACAGAGCAAGGAATCTTGCAAAGCTTTCACATGGAGACCTCTTCCCATTTATTCATTTCTACAGCTCTTTAACACTGAATAAAGCAGGATGCATTTAATATGCACAATGCAACAGCCAATATCCTTTTTCTTTATTTAGTAAGTGTGCACTCCATTATTGCTCTAGAAGAGTAATGCTTTGTAACTCTATCTTCCTCATGCAGCTTTCCCCTTGACTCTCATGATCACCACTTTATTTCACCACTTTTTCCCTGTCGTTTGCATCCATAGACAACATAGAATGAACATTGCCGACGAACCATATTTTACGTTTCTGCCCCCATTTTACTCTTGCATTATGTTACATACATAACTTACAGAATGTGCTTGGGTCACCAGCATATGTAACCCATTAAAAAAATACTGGACTAATGCAAGCTTGATTCAGCACTTGAAGAACTGGAAAATAAGAATACCACATATGGGAAGTACACTACATCTCCAAACTACTATGTAGTTAAGCACCATTGGTACAATCATAATGAAAAATGGTACTTTCTCCTTATTGATGCTGTGCTGCAATGCTGCAAATTAAGGCTTGGGTTGTAAAACTGTACACTGTTAATAGTGCAAGTAATTTAGGTGAAGTTTGTCTTCAGTACTGATTCTTAATGTCACTCATGTCACATGGAAATGACCTCAAAATAAAAACAGTTCTTTTTAATGAAGTCCTGTGACCTGTGTCCGCCACAACAATGTAGACTTCACATGTATTATTTTTATATATATGTGAAATTAGTAATGAAGTTACTTTATTGGTCAAAAAATCAGAAATAATTTAATCATTCTTTATTTGAAAAAAATTATAACAATAATTTTTACTCCTTTATGCCTTTACGCCTATTACTCTTACATGTGTTCACTGTTACATGCGTTCACTGACCTTTCGAGTGTTACGGGTACTCGGACACATGCATGATCTGCCTAACTTGAAGACGAAGTTGAACTTCTAATTATCTAATTAGATCCTTGCGTTAGACCTACTGGAAAGTTCCTGTCTATATAAATGTAATGTCTATCATAATATTACTTTACTTTAGTACAATTTCCTTAAGCTCTCAAATGTCTAGTAATAATAACACGAACAATATATAGCTCACGTGAAAGGTCATAACTTACTAGGACTGAGCGCACACTCGTGGACTGCGGACATACAATCACACACACAATTTTCTGCAGAACGAAAATCGGCACATCACAGTACCTGCCCCATAGCACACACGAAAGGTAACTAGTCTCCTAACCTCCTAACATCCATCCAAATTAGTTAAAACATACCACTGGCACCTAAGCACAGTATAGTACTGAAATTTCAATACCATCTAAAAACAAGGATTTTGTGTATGTTTTTGTATTGTATTAATTTGTTTTGTTTTAAATATAGTTAGATAGACAGATGTGGCACTTCGATGTATTCTATTATAAAGGTTGCATTGGAAGGAATGTTGTATTGGAACACAATGATGTTTCTGCAAGACCACAGTGCAACACATCATTCAGTAGTAGAGTACACAAAACTACATAAAGTGCAAATAAACAGTGTGAGATGTTTGCAGGACAAGAAGTACACAGAACGGTAGGTAATAAATACCTATTTAAACATAAATGCACAGACTGCTGAATACACAGGGCAATAGATAAACAAGAAAATAGAATAGTGATGCACAAGAAGCTATAACAGAATGATCTGTGAAATATTATGTAATGTCGCAACAATAGATTTGCTGTTTGGGGAATGAGTGCACAATAAATTGTAAAATATTACGTAGTCTAATAGCAATAAATGTAGCAACATACTGGCAGCAAGAGGAGTTTCATAAATAAAAATATATCTGTTGCAGTAAATTGCAGGTGTGCTGTAGTATGGAGTCATACTGTGTTAGGTGGTTGACTAGCCCACCCCTATCCCTGACTCTGGGGAAAAAACACTTATGTGGAGTCGTGTTGTAATGCCACAGATGTTCTAGCACCTTTTGGCAAATAGCAAGAGAGTGTTGGGGGGCAGGGTGAGAGGGGTTCGATTGGTCATCCACAGAGATGGATGATTTTGCAAATACAACAGATAATGTATGAGGTCATTATGCTGGGCAGAGAGAACCCGATGGTTTTTTTCTGCTGTTTTCAAAATATGCTGTAGGGTTTTGTGGTGTTGTGGTGTACTTCTGGTAGCACATTAAGACAGTTGGCCAGTATACTCTATATTGTCCCTCTATAGAACATAGTGAGAATAGGAGAAGGAGGTCAGTCAGAGGCCTAACAGTCAAAATGTCAATAATCAAGTTGCAGAGGAAGGTATTTAAACCCAGCAAAATGCTGAACTGAAATTTGTGGACAGCATAATTTGACCATTTTTTTTAAAGAGTAAAAATGATCCTTTTTGCCTCATGGAAAATTTTGAAGAAGTCTGAGAAGACAGGAGAACAACTGTGAATATCAAACCTTTAATCCTGCTGTATTGGTGTATATTGCATCATTTAATGTAATTTCCAAAGAAACATAGTAAGTCTGGATTAATTTCAGAGTGAAGTTGCAGTTCATTGGCCAGCAGAAGATCATATCACCTTCTGATGATGTGATACAGGATTTTTCACTCATATTACATGGGGCTAAGGGTCATAAGAGCCTGGGTATCTTTTTGAACAACCTACTAATGCTGAGGGATGAAGTTGGTAGAGAATGGATTGGCATGAGCACTGAATGATGGAGAACTATGTAATTAGACTTTACATCAGGGACCATCTTGATAATTATATATCATAACACAAGTTGTCAGCTTTCTTAAAAAAAATTATTAATTAATGTTAATCCCCAATTACTATATCCTTATAGACTTTATTTGTTAATTAAATGAAACAAAATTATCTTTGACGAAGTAATGTTGTTGTTCAAGAATAATTAACAAGCAAAAAGCTATTGCACCCATGTATGCACACACACCATGCTGAGGGAAAAAGTGGATATATTACAGGTTCCTGGTGTGTTTGTGAAATTTAACACAAAAGGGATTGATACTGCAGTGTAAAGAATTAGAACAGGTAAAGGTGATAAATTCTACATTTCACTGTTTTTGAGATCCATATATTGTTGATGGTGTCTTTCTAGTACTAGGTTGTGATATAAGGCTCACTCGTAGTGGACATCAGTGAAATTTACATTGTAAATTATCATCATAGAAAACTAAAAGGAATTTAGTTTTTTTTTAAAGCCTTTTAGGTTATCCAGAACAAATGAGTAAATATTCTTAAGAATGCATCATTGTTTTTCATTCTAATCTCTGTCCATCCTATCTGTAATTGATTATCAAAAACAAGAATTTTTCTTCTTGTTCTGTATTTTTAATACACAGTGAAATATCCTGAATTTGTAACTGAATGAAGAGTGAGTAAATTCTCTTAAGACCACTGTAGTATGATAAGGAAATATTTGCATTCAGCAGAGATCACTTAATTAATAAACAAAGTGCCAGTCCTAAAATCAATTCCACAGTACCTGAAGAACTGAATGCACTATGTGCACACTTTGATAAATGTGTGTGCAATATCTGATTGTTCATAAATAATCACACTTCACTGAATATTGAAATTGAGAATATGCTGCATATTTACTTTTGCACAAAGCTATTACAAAAAAAAAAAAAACCCCAAATGTAAAATGTAAAACGCCTTTTTGCAATCCTTGAAAATCAATTCACATGTCTGTTTGCATCTGGGCAATGATATATAAGCCTACTGTGTGAAATTCTTGAAAGCAATAAATGCACTGGTGTATTAAGATTCAGTGTCAGTCTTCATTTTCAGCAACTACTTTATCCTGAATAGGACTGAGGTGGATCCAAGCCTATCTAAGGAACACCAGAGAAATTAGAATGTAAACTAACCCATCACCACAAAATGAGCCTGAGTGCACCAAACTTGAGATACATTTTTTTTTGCCATATCTTTGTCAAAATTTGTCTGATTTAAAATGTTTGGGTTATTTGAATGCTGAGAGTGCCCTCTGTTTACATATGTGCATGACTCAATAAGTCAGGTTGGTGCATTAAGGCTCATTTTTTGCAGATGATTCAAATATATTGTAGTATTTTGAGATGCACCATACAATTCTCAAATTGTACATGTTCAAATAAGTTTTTTTATCAGCTATGTTTTGAAAATCTAACTCTCTTTTCAAATATCTTATGATACACAATGTATTTTTTGTTTTTAGGTTCAGATGCCAAAACATTACATTTGCAATGCAGATAATCATCATCCAGATCAAATCATTTCTAGTCCAAAAAAATGGCTCATTAAATGAATTACAATGTACTCAAATTTTGTAACATATATATTCAATACAGCAGAAAAAAATAAATGTTAACTTACCCCCGAATGCACTCATTAACTACTTTAATGTATGACGTAAGTGATGTAACGTGACGTCACTGATGGCATGGCACAGCTGTTGGGGCCAGATAAGTTAAGTCTGAGTATTTCTGAAAATGCTGATCTCAAACAATGCTCATGTATAACAGTCAGTGCAGTTATGAAGAAATGGTGCAGAGAGCATCAGTTCTATGAGCAGAAACACCTTGCTGATCAGAGACACCAGTTCCATTTGACTAGATAGCCATAGTAACTTAATAATTTTTACATCCATGATTGTGAACCTTGTTATTTAATAATATTTTACATCTATTTAGAAGTTAATGTTATTCTACCCCACCAAAATCTATGGTCATGAGCTGCTTCTGTTTAGTTGACATCTACAAAGTTAATATCCAAACATCCATTCATCCATTATCTACGTGAGGGTTATGGGGAAAGCTGGAGCCAATCCCAGGTGACTTCAGACAAGAGGCAGGGTAGATCCTGAGCAGTTTGCAATCTACTGCTAGGTTAACACAGACACAACTTTTCACACTCGTATTCATTTTAGAGTAGTTTGGTGACATAATATGCATGTCACAAGCACAGGAACACACAACAAAGCCCTTGGTCAAGATTTAATCCCAGAATCTTCTTTCTGTGAAGCTATAGTGCTAACCACTGAGCTTATTATTGATTTGCTTATTATTTTAGCTATCTAGTTTGCCACACCAACAAAATTAGCAAGCATATTCGCCAAAGGTAAAAAATAGCAATACAAAGCTAGCAATAATTTAAAGAAGTATTAGTCTGTGGTTCAAAATACATACTGTATACCTCTCCAAGGAGGGTATGTTTTTGTCAGAATTGGTTTGTTTATTTACATGTTTTGTTGTTGTTGTTATTGTTGTTGTTGCACATTTACATAAACTGCTTTGAAAAAATGTTATTTTTTTTTTTTTGTAGGGGTAGAGCACATGGCCATGGTTGGCAGGGTGACATACTAGTAGTTAGCACATTTGCCTCACAGCAAAGTCCTGGGTTCGATTCATGGCCTCGAGCATTTCTGTATGGAATTTGCATGCTCTCCCTGTGCTTGTGTGGGTTTTCTCCTGGTACTCTGGTTTCCTTCCATAGTCCAAAGACATGCACATTAGGCTAATTGGCTGGTCCAATTATTTATTTATTTATTTATTATTATTTTTTTTAGCCTGTCCTGTCCAGCATCATAGCAAGCCGAATGGCAGTCTGGATGCTGTGTTGTGCCGAACAAATTTGCTTTTCCAAGAGGAGGTTTATGGGTATAAGGCTCCTCTTGATAATCTGATTCATTTATTTATTTACTGTTGAATTGTGTTATGGAATCTATGGAATCTTGCTGGACTTGACTGGAGGGGACAGAAAAAGAAAGAAGACAGCAAACAGAAGCAAAAGGGTAAGCAAAAACGAGAAAGTAGACAGAAACACTGTAGATATAAAGAACGACCCTTCAAACCAAATTATCACAAGACATTAAACTGCTACATTTGTACATAAATACACCAGCAAATTTCCTGCGGCTTTTATAGAAAAACAGAGCGTACAGTAATCAAGAGTTTGCTAAATAATAACAAAATCAAAAGAGACATATCTTATAACCGTATCATAACAACCACCAATGTAACGAATACACAGTCAAAGAGATGAGAATCCAGTGACCGTGCCAGCATGCAAAACATGTGGAACAAGTGAGTGATCGGCGACAAGTGGCGAGCGAGACCTTGCAAATAATCAGCAGCAACCTCTGAGCACGAACCCAAGCCACTCCACACTGAAGACGACCCCAGACCCACCCAGAGGCGTCAGATAAGAGCCCCAGCCAGAGCCCCCCACCGCCGTGGGGCACATACCTCGGCGAGCCAAGACCGGCAGCCGCTGACCCCACCAGGTCCCGGCCCTCAGGGCGGCTAAAGTGGAGGGCCCAGGGCCCCCAGGGCCCAGAGGCAATCCCCCTCCCCAAGGCAGAGGGCCTGCACCACGCCCAGGAGAACCAGGTCCCCCAGACAACTACCCGGAACAGGCAAGCACCTACCCCGATGCTCCAGTCGCACTGCCCGGAAACCAGGGCACCTCCGACCCCCACCCCCCCTCAAATATATTGTTTATGTTTCAAAAAGCGCTTGCGTTGATGTAAACAACCTTCATCCCAGTGACTGATTCATTACAACACAAAGCACATAAAGCGTGTGTCCATTCTCTCTCTGGGGTGTAAGCTTATCCAAATTAATATCCACATTTTCATCTGTACAAAAGGAGTGGTATTGATAATTTGTTCTTTTTGGACTAAGATAATGAGGCCACAGTCCATATAAGAGCCATTTAGCTCTCTAGCTCTCCATAAGAGATGAATTAATGAGCTTTCCTTTATTATTACCAAAGGTAACTAAAAGCAAACAATGGCATTTCGCCATGTCCTTGGCCATCAGCCTGTCTACAAATCTGTTATATTACAGGCAAATTGTCAAAAAGTACTTAACAAGGCACTAAGAGAATGATACCTCCTCTTGTGGACTTCCCAAAGAGGCATGGAAAACGCAGTGGCTAAGTGTCAGGATTACTCTGGATAAGGGTATCTGCCAAATGTTAAAATGTAAAAACTAGATCCTGAAAGATGCAATTACCAGATTATCAAAGATAATCAAAAACCAGATTATTTGACAAGATGAATTTATACTGAGATTAGATCACACTTTGAAGGACTCTATTTACTTATTAGGTGACTTCTGAAAGCAATTGGTTGAAATGGATTTTATTTATGGGTATCAGGGTATCATGAGTATCAGATTTTTATTTGTAAATACATTTGAAACCCCATTTTTCTCCCTAATTTAGTCCCTCATTTTTCTCCCTTAGTCGTGTCCAATTCCCACCTTCCCTATCACACAACCGCCACCAACCAGGGAGGGGCGTAAGCATATACATGCATCCTTCGTGACATGCAATGCTGCCACCCGCCTTTTGTCGAACTGCTGTGCATGCATGTATCTAACACACTCAGAGGGAAAGCGCTATCTGCCTCCTCATACGAATGAGCTCAGAGACACCCATGATTCGCTGGTGATCGCTGAGAGTGACAGTGAAGTGAGCGTATGCCATCCCTCCCTCCCGTGAGAGCTCGGCCAATTAGCTCCCATGGACTCCTGAACATGACTGTGGCATCAATCCGGATTCGAACTTGCGATCTCCGGGCTGATAGTCACGCACCTTGTCGATATGCCACTCTGGAGCCAACTTCACAATTATGTGCCAATTTGTGTTGGTCCATAAAATAAAATCCCAATAAAATACATTTACATTTGTGGTTGTAATGTGACAAAATGTGGAAAAGTTCAAGGGGTATGAATAATTTAGCAATTTTGCACTGTAATCATCCAGGTCTGTATTACATTTGACATTTGGCAAAAATTATTGTCACTGATTTCTCTGTACTCATATGAACTCTGTGCAGGCTTTCCTCACATACTCAAAAGTTAAGGAATGCAGTAGGAAGAAATATTATAAGGATACAAGCATCACAACTCACTGGAAGAAATATGATTCCGCAGACTTTTCACTGTTAAACACTAGGTCTGTATTTAACTCCTGGAACAGGTAGTTTTATTGTAATGTGGATGAAATCAGAAAGCCATATGTGAAGCTCAGGGGCTGAAGATGGAGCATGGTGCTCGCTAGGCACAGTGGGATGTATTTACTGTGGCCATTCATTCGTCTTTATTTATTGCTTTCTACTGGGTAGCTGTAGTCTAAATTATTTATTTATACTTTGCTAAAATAAAACCAGTAAGCTGGTCAAAAATGTCTGCAGAAGTGATCTTTAAAAAAAGCCACTAATGTGTAGCCTTTATCAAAAACATATCAGTATACAGGAAATGAAGAACACTCATGTGGGAAATAAAGAACACAGCTAAAGGTAATCACATACTGTGAGATCGTAGTGTGTGATTTGATTTCTTGATTGCAAGTGAAAAGTAACAATAACTGGTGTCAGCAAAGACACAATCTTTAAATGCATACGGTAACAGTCATCTGAGGTATGTTATTTACCTTTCCAACAGCTATTTCATTAACTTTACTTGGGTTATTTCTGTAAAGAAATATAGTTATAGCTGTATAATGCTGATGGTATTTTGACTGGGATAATCTGTTAGACATGGCTCAACAACAAAATTACATATACCATGATGTCGTAAAATGTTGGCATTGGTCGCATTCAAATTGGGGACTCTTGGCTGAGCTGAATACAAATGCCAGTCCAAATTTTTTTGTGGTCTTGGTCATTTGTGTAGAGATTCTGGCTAACAGTGTTTTTGTGTTTGCCGCTGATACTGATTGAGAGGCTCATCATTAATTTTAAAGAAAATTCTGAAAGTTTCAGAAATTAATTTATTGGCACGTGTGTTATCTTTCTGACAAAAGAAACTTTTATGTTATGATAAACAAAAATTTCCATGAGTTAAGGTCTCAGCTGAGGTCTGAGCCTGTTTCTTCTGACCCTCCTTTCCTGCTATGCTTGAAAAACATCTTTCAGCACCCCAGATGAGAAGCACAATATAGCTGAGTAGACAGATAACACCATTGTTGTTCGCTTTGTCTGTGCTTTCACTCAGAGCTCACTCATGGAAACAGCAGTAGTGGAAATTCTTAATGCTTCTCTGGCTACCCAGGACATTCTGTTGAATGCACAAAAACAAAATATGTGGCAATTCTAACATAGCTCTGTTAAATGTGCTCTTCCAGCACCTAACCCAACAGATATTCCCAGACATCAATACACAACCAGAAGGCACAGCTGTTGTGGTGCAGCTTGAGCAATTCAGCCCACTTAATTCCCTCTGCCAGGGTAAGATCAGTGTCAATTTCTCCAGCCCTTATGTTTTGCTTCAGAGTATATGGAATGATGGTGCCCCTTGTGGCCTGTTCCACAATTAATTTTTGAGCTCAGTATTTTTTTCTCCCTGCACATTGTGGGTGATTTCGTCCTTGTTACCCCATCACACAATGGTAAAACAAAATCCTTTGTTGGAATATCTCCATTATTTCTCTGTCTACGTGGCATAGACACATATTCCTTTTTGTTGTTTTCCATAAGTGCAGAACATGCAGAACATGTTTTGTGTGAATTCAAGGCTTGTTTTTATAACCTTGGTGTTTGGGCCTTCTGCTAAGAAGATACGTGGAGACATTCTGTTCTGAT
>JAQMYF010040545.1:5000-10814 GCA_030014195.1 Neosilurus mollespiculum | reverse complement strand
ATATATATCTATCTTCATCATTCTTTCCTCTTTTCTGCTTTATACCTCTTAAGATTTCTTTTATCGCATTTTTTCATCTTAGTTATTGTTTCATCCGTTATTCTATTAATTTTCCCTCCTTATCTGTCCATATTTCTTTCCTTTTTTATTCTATATATCTTCCCATCATCCTTTTTCTCATTTTCTTACTTTCTTTCTTTCTTTCACTTTAAATTATCTTTACTGTGACCTCAGTATACGGTATAATTTTCACACTCACTGATTATATTTATATAAATAATGGATCCTGTTTTAAATAGTTTTTTTCTTCTTCCTTTTTTTAGATCTGTTGACTCACTTCTTTTGATTTTATAGCAAAACTACTATAATAAAACTGATGAGAGATCAACTGAATGCCCATAAGTGGTGACTGAATCACTTTTTCTGAACCCACTCACTCTCTATAATAGGATTAGGAGATATTATATTCTTATTACTTTCTTTTTTTATCTTATTATCTAATTACTGTTTTTATCTTATTATCTAATTACTTTTTATGTTCATTAGAATAATAATCTTTAAATTTGGCCAAAATAAGTTGTAGTGTTTCTTTCACTTTTAACTTCGGTGTTCTGACATAAAAATGAAGAATGAAGGAAGAAAAATCTCTTTTTGCACAGAAATACCAGCTCAAAGTGTATCCTCCCATAATTATATGATAAGCAGGACAAACTACATGAGAAAAAAATAAGTCAGCGCTTTTTAATCTGACATTCCATTCCTTATATAGCTCTAAATCGTTGTATTGTAGTTACTCACTGATAGAGCTTACCTTTCCACCCATGTTTTATTGTGGATCAAAGTCTAATGTTCAGATCATTCACTATCAGATGAATAAACGTATTGCTGTCAAGTAACAGGACCACACACATAAAAACCATAAACAGTATCACTGTATCACAATGACGACACCTTGATTCATCCATGTTTAAATATAAAACTCCAAAAAGACCCTAAGATTTGAAAATCTAAACAATATTTCAATTAGTTGTAGTTAGCACTGTCATAGAGCTGATGTTTTAACCCTCCGTTTGTTTGATTGTTGTCAGGATTACACAAAAAGTTATGCGTTGATTTTCATGAAATTTCTACCAGATGCGGAGGCATTTGACAAACCACTTAACCACTTATTAGGGTTGCGAGGAGGCTGGAGCCTATATTAGTGAACACTGGGTGAAGGCAGGGTACACCCTGAACAGCTAACCAATCATCGCAGGGCCAACACACACACAACCATTTACACACACTGTGGGGCAATTTGGAACAGCCGATTATTTTAATTTGCATGTCTTCAAACTGTGGGAGGAAACCAGAGTACCAGGAGGAAACCCACACAAGCACAGGGAGAACATTCAAACGCCACAATGTAACGCCCTAGCCTGGGACTCGAACCCAGGACCTTCTTGCTGTGAGGTAGATATGCAAACCACCCTGCTTTAACCTCCAAAATCTAACCGTATAACACAACAATGAAAGCGTTTGGGTTGATGACTGCAGTGTACCACCAGAGCTCATGGTAGAGAATAACGTGTATATGGAGACTCTGCTTCATCGCACCACTTCAGTGTTGATTATTTTCCTACAGCAGCAAAACGTTCTATTTTTCTATTCCCTAAAACAGAAGCACACTGGATTGTACTGTAAAATCAACAGGGCTTTGGCCTTTGAACCTTACATACAGTCATTACCTTTTATGATGCTGGGAAGTAAAGAGAGATAATGATAGAGAGAAATGTGTGTGTGTGTGTGTGTGTGTGTGTGTGTGAAGGGGGAAATAGACTCTGGACAGACCTCTTACCTTATTCTCAATTCTCATCTGGAGTGTGAGGTTCACTTGGCATCTACTGAGACAGAGGAGACACGCTGGTGGGCGATATGAACTTATTCTGCTCCGTACTCATCCTGGCCTGTGTGTGTGTTCACACTGTACAGGCTGCGATTGGTAAGTCACATATGCATGAAGTAAATAATGATACAATGCATTAATGTACTTTTTTTTCAGACTCTACCAGTCGTTATTACTCAGTGATACTCGGAAGTCGCGTTAAACAATTAATTTCTTAATTATTTTAAAAACACTGATGGAAAAATTTGAAGGCCATACATCTTCCACTATAGAAACACAAGTGGCAGAATTGTACATTTTTACACATCCATAATGTGATGGATGAAAACCAGATGGATTAAAATGACTGAATTTTAAGAGCCTTGTCCATCAGTGTAACGAGTCTTACTGTACCGTATCCTCAGGTGATCTGAACCATCCACCTTTAATAACTTCAGTATTTCTGACCCAGAGCTGTAATATTTAAGTTGGTGATTCGTCTTGGATTAACTGTATTTGCACTTGGTCTTGGCAAATATTCTAATCAATCTCTACTGTGATATATATATATATATATATATATTCATTCATCTTCTTCTGCTTCTTCTGGGGTCGGGTCACGGGAGCAGCAGCCCAAGCAGTGAGGTCCAGATGTCCCTCTCCCCAGCCACTTCCTCCAGCTCTTTTGGGGGGATGCCAAGGTGTTCCCAAACCAGCCGAGAGACGTAATCCCTCCAGCGTGTCCTCAACTGGCTCCTCTCAACGCGAAGGAGCAGCAGTTCTACTCCGAGTTCCTCCCAGATGACAGAACTTCTCACCTTATCTCTAAGGGAGAGACCTGCCACCCTGCAAAGGAAGCTCATTTCAGCCACTTGTATTCGCGATCTTGTTTTTTTGGTCACTACCCAAAGCTCGTGGCCATAGGTGAGGGTGGGAATGTAAATTGACTGGTAAATTGAGAGCTTTGCCTTCTGGCTCAGCTCCCTCTTCACCACGACGGACCGGTACAAGCTCCGTTTTACAGCAGAGACTGCACCGATCCACCTGTCAATCTCCTGCTCCATCCTTCCCTCACTCGTGAACAAGGCCCTGAGATACTTGAACTCCTCCACTTGGGGCAAGACCTCATTCCAGACCCAGAGGGTGCATTCCTCCCTTTTCCGAATAAGAACCATGGCCTCGGACTTGGAGGTGCTGATTGTCATCCCAGTCGCTTCACACGCAGCTGCGAATCGCTCCAGCGAGAGCTGAAGGTTCTGGCTCGATGAAGCAAAAGGACAACGTCATCTGCAAAAAGCAGAGACGAGATCCTATGGCCACCAAACCAGAACCCCTCAACACCTAGACTGTGCCTAGAAATTCTATCCATAAAAATTATGAACAGAACCGGTGACAAAGGGCAGCCTTGGCAGACTCCAACACCCACTGGAAACGAATTCCACATGTTTTTACCAATGTAGACCAAACTCTGGCTCCAGCAATACAGAGACCGAATGGCCCATAGCAACGGGTCTGGTATTCCATATTCCCGGAGCACTGCCCACAAGATAGCCCGAGGGACACAGTTGAAAGCCTTCTCCAAGTCCACATGTGGACTGGTTGGGCAAACTCCCATGCCCTTCCCCCACCATCTAAGCCAGCTCACCACCAGGTGGTGATCGGTTGACAGCTCAGCCCCTCTCTTCACCCGAGTGTCCAGAACATGCGACCAAAAGTCTGATGACACGACTACAAAGTTAATCATCAAACTGTGGCCTAGGGTGTCCTGGTGCCATGTGCACTTATGGACATCCTTATGTTCAAACATGGTGTTTGTGATGGACAAACCGTGACGAGCACAGAAGTCCAACAACGAAACACCATTTGGGTTCAGATCAGATAGGCCGTACCTACCAATCACACGCTTCCAGGTCACACTGTCATTGCCCACATGGGCATTGAAGTCTCCCAGAATGATGAGAGAGTCCCCAAGAGGAGCACCCTCTAGCACATACACTAGGGACTCCAAAATGGGTGGGTATTCTGAACTGTTATTTGGTGCATAAGCATAAACAACAGTCAGGACCCATCCCCCCATCTGAAGGCAGAGGATGGCTGCCCTTTTATCAACTGGAGGGAACCCCAACAAGTGGGCACCAAGGCAGGGGGCAACAAGAATGCCCACACCGGCTCACCGCCTCTCCCCATGAGCAACTCCAGAATAAAACAAGGTCCAGCCCCTCTCGAGAACGGTGGTTTTAGAGCCCAAGCTATGTGTTGAGGTGAGCCCAACTATATCTAGTCAGTATCCCTCAGCCTCACGCACCAGCTCAGGCTCCTTCCCCGCCAGAGAGGTGACATTCCATTTCCCAAAAGCCAGAGTCAGTAGCCGAGGATCGGTCCGGCAGAGCCCATGCCTTCGCCTGCTACCCGGCTCACGTTGCACCCGACCCCTATTGCCCCTTCCACAGGTGGTGAGTCTATGGGAGGGCAGACCCATGTCTCCTCTTTGGGCTGGGCCCGACCAAGCTCCTTGGGCAGAAGCCTGACCACCAGGCACTCGCCTTCGAGCCCTTCCCCCAGGCCTGGCTCCAAGGGGGGACCCCGGTAACCTGCATCCGGGCAAGGGAAACTTGCCCGGATTTTGTTCATAGAGGTCTTGTGAACCGCGTTTAGTCTGGACCTTAATCAAGGACCTGTTTGCCTTAGGTGACCCTACCAGAGGCATAATGCCCCGGACAACATAGCTCCCAGGATCATTAGGACACGCAAACGCCTCCACCACGATAAGGTGGCAATTCAAGGAGGGGTACTACTACTACTATATTACTAATACACCACTACTACTAACATTAATGTCGTTAGTTTATAATCTGTATCTAAATACCAACTACATTGTTAGCAATTGCTAGCTTAGTTTATTTGGTATTTTCCAGTACATAAGTATATATTTATTGATGTATTCATTAATTTTAATAGAAAGCAAAGAAATTAGCCTTTCTAGTTGATATTAAAATAATTCCAGTACCCACAAATTAGCAAATTAGTGCTCCGTCTGTTACGTTATACTAATATTTACCTATTGCTAGCCTGGAGGTAGCATTTCTGTGTATTCTGACAGGATTAAGCCAAGTACTGCTTTAAAATCATATGCTAATTCTTCTCTTATGCTAGTTATACAGTAGCTAATAAACAGAGAAATATGGCATGAGGGCTACTTGTTAGCATGAATATTAGCTAAAGAGCTTTCCTAACAAGCATTAGTGTTTATTTACGCTTTAATGTATCACTGTCAAGAGTGATAAAGTGGTTATTCACACACACACACACACACACACACACACACACACACACACACACACACACACACACACACACACACACACACACTTCACAGTAACACTCTGTGCTGGATTATACTCAGTGGAACTCGCTGATGTGTCTGAAGGAAAGCCGTCCTCTTCTGACACATGGTTTTAATGATTGATAATGATGAGGGAGAGGACCGAGTGAGACGTGAACAAGGACAGTGATTTTACCCCTCCATTATCATAAACATTACCATCCACGCAAAAAAAGCATGAATACACTGACCCAGTGACGGTATGTCATAAACATGCTCAGTATGTACTACATCGGAACACCATGATCTGATTGGTTAGGTATCACGAGATAATGGATATTATCCGCCCCATTCAGTAAACGCTTTCTCCTGAAATATGCCTCGGGTGGTGGGGCACCATATTGGGCATTGCATTTGGGGTAGGGGCATTTGGGACTTCCTCAGCTCTTTGTGAAGATTTCCGCTACTCCCTCAGCTAATTCCAACGGTTTCCACTACTCCCTCAAATATTTCCAGAGGTTTCCTCAGCTATTTCCGGAGGTTTCCACGATTCCCTCAGCTGTTTTTGATGGTTTCTGCTTCTCTCTTAGATATTCCTGCAGGTTTCTGCTACTCCCTTGGCTATTTC
>JAQMYF010040544.1:0-10816 GCA_030014195.1 Neosilurus mollespiculum | reverse complement strand
TATATATATAGTGATACATCATATAATACATGTTCTGTGAGATGCTACAAATTCTCAGATGGTGATTTCCATATTGATTTATTTCTTGTTTTTGAACTAATACAGGGAAATAAAAAGAATTTTCTCATCTCCAGCTTGTATAAATGGAAGTTTTATTAATACAAGGTAATTTGGACAGATTTATTATGAAAGATATTTACAATACCAATAAAATCATAATATACTGTGTATGACAATTGTAATTTTATATTATGTGTGTTGTGCTGTTTGTAGTCATGATGAACATTACCAGACATCCACACACGTCTCTGGTTTGGATTTGAAATCAGTAAAAGCTGCTTTTAAGCGGCTGGCTCAGAAGGAGAGGTTGTTGTTGGAGGTAAATTAACAACTAGTAAAATTACAAACGGATCAATATGGAGTTGCTATTCCCTGAAAGTGTGGGTTGTATGTGTTTTAATTTTTAATTCAAAAGCTTAAATTTGAAAGGGTGCAGCGATGACTGCGAGGTCAAGTGCTTTCTGGTCTATACCCTTCAGGTAGAAAGAGTGGTAGAGAATGACCTACTCCCCTCGCTGCGCTACAGTGCTGAGGGTGTGGAGGCTCTGAGGGTTTTCCTAGTCGTGGCTGAACTCCTCCGAGTGCTAAATAAACAAGGACACAAGACAAAGCTCACAGCATTATACGCTTCTGCCGTTTTAAGGCTGGATCCTTGCATGATTACAGTTTTAGGTAAGCTCTACATTGATTTTGGGTAAGTTCAGGCCTGGTATTAACATCTGATTTCAAGTGGATAATCTGACAATTCAGCTGATAAATAATTTTAAAAAAAAGCTCGTAATACATACACCAACAAAGCAAAAATATACAAACAACTCATAAAGCTTAATGTACTAAATACTGTTTTGTTTGACTGCCTTTAGCCTTGATTACAGGTTTTAGACTTGATTGAGCTTTACAACATTCATTCATTCATTCATTCATTCATTCATTCATTCATTCATTCAGAGTTGAATTGATGGCAAGAAAATCAAACCACTCCCTAAAGTCTTCTCCAGCACATCCAGACTTTTTAGTAGGGTTAAGGTCGGGACTCTGTGGTACCAATTAATGCATTAAAATGATTCCTCATGCTCCCTGAGCCACTCTTTCACTATTCGAGTCCCAATTTTATATCCCTACCATCAGGAAGGGAAAAGTCCATTGATGTGACAACCTGCTCATTCAGGACATTCAGCTCACCAGCTGACTTCATTTTATTGCCATGGTAATGTTGCTGAGCCTAGACCTGACCAACTGGAGCAGCAATGCCATGGAGATTGCGTGCTGTAATCAAGGCAAAATTAGAATATGGGATGTGTTATTTATTTATTTGTTTGTTTGTTTGTTTGTTTGTTTGTTTGTTTGTTTATGACTGGACATTGCTTAAAACAGGTGCACTCAGTTGAGTAATATGCCAGTGACAAGCTGAAGGATGTGAAATAGAATGTAACTAAAGTAAACACAAAGTCACTTGATTAATTAAGTGATTTTATTTTATAAAGAAATCATTGCTTGTCCAATATCACCTTTCCACTCATGATCAGAGAGAAGCACGGTGGCATAGTGGTTAGCATATCTGCCTCATAGCAAGAAGGTCCTGGGTTTGACTCCTGGGCTCAAGTGTTTCTGTGTGGAGTTTGCATGTTGTCCCCGTGTTTGTTCGGGTTTCCTCCAGGTACCCAAGTTTCCACCGAAGACATGCACATTAGGCTGATCGGCTGTTCCAAATTGACTCTAGGTGTGGATGTGAGAATAGTTGTGTGTGTGTAAACTCTGCAATGTACCCCACCCCTCGCCCAGTGTCGGCTGAGATAAGCTTTAGGCTTCCTACGACCCTAGTAGAATTAAGTGGTCTGGCAAGTGAGTGAGTGATTGACTCATGATCGGATCAATTGAGATTAATGTACACATTTGGGAATATGGCCTACACTTCTTCCACAGTGAGAGTGGAACAGGGATATACTTTAAGCATTCACCTTTGTGTGTGTGTGTGTGTGTGTGTGTGTGTTTTCCCCCAGAGAACTTCTGGTCTGAACTTCCTCAAACTCGCTTCAAAACATTAGTGAAACATTTTCACACTTTAGCTGCAGGAATGATATCTAAGAGGACGTATGACTTTAGGGAAAAACTGGATAAGCCATTACAAGAATCAGTGCAAGTCCTCCAGATGCTCTACAAGGTGAGTTTACTATTGATGGATGGATGGATGGATGGATACTTTATTAATCCCAGTGGGAAATTCAGTTTCCAGCAGTATTCACAGTAAACAGCACAAACTTATGCTATAAAAAACACTTAAGTCAGAGGAAAAAATAATAAAGATAAAAAATTTTAAGAACTATATGAGATATGGTATGAATAAATGAATAAACCTGCGATGGCCTGGCGAGCTGTCCATGGTGTCCATCGGCTGAGATGGGCGCAAGCCTCCCCGCAACCCTAATTACGATTAAGCGGTTCAGAAAATGAATGAATGTCTTTGACATTGTTAAACATTTTTGTATTCCCTTTTATTTTGTGTTCTTTAGGCATCCTGCAAGAACCAAACAGGGCTCACACCTGGCGATTTCATTATCTATGAGATCAATGACCTGGTTGACATGGTAACGCACAAAATAAATGAATAAATAAATAAACTGTATCCAAATGAATAAATAAATTAATAAATAAATGAAAGATCCTCGGAATATTACTATCTCTAATGCCATGTGTTTAGTTATTTGCTTGCAAAGTTTTTAATATATTTTTGTTTTAACTCTAGCTGTATGCTGTTCAAAAGGATATCGATATGTTTTATTTTGATGGAGTTTTTCCTTGGAGTGGAGACATTAATGTGATGTTGAAAGAAATACATCACTATTTGGTGAGTAACCTATCAATTCAAAACCATTTAGAATTATGGAATATTACATTACATCAGTCTTATATCACTATTCTCCATTAAATAAAAAGAGTCAGTTGATATTCAGGGTGGCACGGAGGTGGGGTAGTGGTTAGCATGTCCACCTAACAGCAAGGAGGTCCTGGGTTTGAGTCCTGGGCTCCTGCGTTTCTGTGTGGAGTTTTCAAGAAACTTTTTTAGAGCAGGACCGGTTAGGAACAAACTGCTCTGCTTTTAGACGGATAAAACTTATGAATATTCTGTACGTAGAAAAATAATTAAGCTCTGAATGCTTGGTCAAACTTCACTTTGACTTAGGCCACAGTAAACAAACCCATCGTTATTTATTTTCTTCTAATAAATTTTAATTCTTGCCATAATAACCGTGGTATTATATTTCTCTCATTGCAGGACACCTTCAAACTTCTGACTTCAAGTCCTTGCATTTTCACTCTGGAGGCTAAATACAGCTTTCTACAGTTCAGAGATACTAAGGTATGCACTAAAATGAATTTATATATATATATATATATATATATATATATATATATATATTTGTGTAGTTTTTCTTGATTTACTCTAAGTATGTTTATTGATGACACCCCTGTTAATGTATCTGTAGAAATCCTTTCGGATGGAGTTAAGACGCACAGAACTTCTGAATGACAGTTTCCATCACCTGAGGGCTGCGAATGAACATGCACTGAAGGGCTGGTTGCAGGTTCGGCCAAATGCTTTATTTGTCTGTTTTTAAAAAAAGTTGAAGGATAAATCAAACTAAAAAGGATGAATGTTATGCAGGGAAACTGACAAAAGAGGTGTACACTTTAAAGGAAATCAGGAAGTCAGATATTATTTCTTTGCCACTGTCATGTCTGGCTTTCTTTTCAGAATAGCTTTAATTCATATAATCACTTCAGAATGGACCAATACCTTGTATTTTTTTTTTTTTTATTATAATTATTTAGATATTACTGTAGGCAGATGGCATGGTGGGGTAGAGGATAGCATGTCCGCCTCATAGCAAGAAGGTCCAGGGTTTGAGTCCTAGGCTCTTTGAGGGCGTTTCTGTGTGGGGTTTGCATATTTTCCCCACTTCTTGTGTGGGTTTCCTCCAGGTGGTCTGGTTTCCTCCCACAGTAAAAAGACATACAAATTAAGCTAATTGAATATTCTTGATTGCCCCTATGTGTGAATGTAAGTGTAAATGGTTATGTCTTTGTTTGGCCCTGCAATAGTCTAATGGTCTGGAGAGCTGTTTAGGTACCCCGACTTTACCCAGAGTTGCCTGGGATGGTCTCCAGCCTCCCAGTGACCAGAATAAAGGAAAAAGCGGTTCAGAAAATGAAATGAAATGAAAGGAATGAATGTTACTCTGAGCCCAAAATGCATAACAGAAATGTTTATATAGTTGTTATTGCTCATCCAAATTATAAGCTATGCATTAAGTTAAAGTACCTATGAGAAAGATTCAGTAATTAAGTGATGTTGTGCTGTGTGTGTTTGCCATGCAGGTGGTTTACTGTGAAGACTTCAAAGTGAGCAATGTCAATAAGCAAGACTTCTTCTACAATGCGTTTAAGATGCTGTTGGACTCAGAATCAGGAATGTTCATGTACAATGACACAAACACACATGTCTGGTTTCCTGATAAGGTAAGAAAAATGGGTATTAAAGAAATTTAACGTTTTCGGGAACATTGTGGTCATTTTCTCTGGTATTAACAATAAAAAATTCTAAAATCTATGGCATGTAACTGTTGCGAATTTCACTCATCAGACTCTTGTTGGCCTGCAGTAATGATGACGTGTGTATTCAATAGGGGTTTCATCAGATAACCGACAAGTCAACACAAACTAGCACAAACACTTGAGTTGAGCTTGGTGCAGACTTTGTAAAATAGGGCCTTCAGTGTGTAGAAATATGTGAAAGTGTGTGTGCATGATGCCCCACAAAGGACTGGTGGCCCATCCCTCCTCATGCCCTAGAGAAATCATTTATGAAGATAACTAATTGAAAATATTCAGAGGTTGGGTTCAAACTGCCAAACTATGTATATGCCCTTTAGTAATATATAGATTTCTTTTGATTTGCTCCACAAACCTTTATTTACCTTTAAATCTGTCTGCCTACCTAAATTAGATAGTGTTTTTTTATTATGTGCAAGTCTGAGCAGTGGTGAGCAGAGGCTGTATTTTTGGATTTGAGTTTCAATAATAAAAATAAATCCTTTTTTAAAAAAATAATTGCTGCCTGTCCTCGTTCTAGTCAGTGATACATAACAGCCAATCAGCATCAACTCAGCAAAGCGACAGCCTTATTTTTAGTGCGACGCACAAACAAGCACCATTGATAAGAAAAAAGTGTCATTGAGATTCTTTTGGAACGTCAAGACATTTTTGTTAATTTTCCTTATATAATTGTACTTGCCAAGACAAATGAATATAGCTTTGAGCTATTATATCTCCATACATGAATGTGCCTAAGTTTGGTTGCAATAGGTGGTTCTCTTCCTGAGATATGAATTTGTTTTCTTTTTTCTTGATTAAACCTATAGGGCGTACATCCATCCATCCCTCCATCCTTCTGGCATATGTGTACACATGGGAACCCTGTGTTATTCTTTGAAAATTTAATATCTATATATAAATGATATAAAAATGTTAATAAGGAAAAATGTAAGAAAATGTTTCTGGGAGACAGTAATATAGAGTATAAGAGGCATATAATACTTGGGTCACGTGATGTGACATCATCATTAATGATGTGAAATAAATAAACAACTAGTGATATTCTTGTGTCATTGAAATGTTCTCTAAAGCTATGGTTTCGAAATGGTGCACTTTACATGTCGAGACTAAGATTGCTTGTTTGGTTCCCCCATTTTTATTCCCTTCTATAAACAAGTTATTAAAATGAATGAATCTTGATATACGTAGGATACGTCAATGGGGTTTGAGAGCCCCTATAAAGTTTTCAAGTATCATATGGGAGCTCCGCTTTTAGGCAGTGCCTATATGTCTATATTACTAAGCAAACATAGGATGGACACTGGACAACCCTCCAAACCATATTCCACTAAAACATGTTGAACCTCAGTAATTCTGTAGTGGGTTTGCATAAAAAATATCTTTTCTGAATGAAGCAAATCCTGTTCTGAAATGATGTGGCCACATTTCCAGACTTCCTGTAAATGCATTTTATAATTTATGTCTGAAGTTAATTATGACCCCCACATGCCTAAAACCCTTTCTCTTACCTTGTCCTTTGACCTCTCTTTCCTTCAGCCCAGTTTACCAGAGGAGAAATATGTTTTTCTCGGACTTCTGTGTGGTCTGGCCTTTTACAACAACTGTGTCGTGAACATGCCCTTTCCTTTAGCCCTGTTTAAAAAACTTCTCGACATCAAACCATCTCTGGACGATTTTGCTGAACTGAGTCCTGTCATGGCAAGGTATGCTTTTTAGACAATAACCATCATTCTGTTAATCGTTTTAAATCATTTTCTGCTGTTCCACACCACTGTTAAATGCTGTGTTCTGATTGGACAGTAGTGCCAAGGGAAGGTATATCACAGTTTTATAATAATTTGCTTGATCGAATGCTGTACCATATTGGTTCTATAGTAACTATGTGCACATGGACTTGCAAGTTAATAATATACAAAAAAATGTGAAAACATCATTTGTTAATAAAGAATAAAGTTATAAATGTAATGTATGTTACTAACTATTTTCCTACAAAAGCACATGTAACTCTTACTATTTTTTGACAGCTAAACCCTACTGTCTTTATTTCATTAACCAGGAGTCTGCAGTACTTACTGGACTACAGTGATGACGATGTTGAAAACATGTACATGACCTACACTGTAAGTGTACATTAACATACATGTTTATCATAGTGTTATGCAATGTCTTGCAGGTAATATTTTGTTAGAAATTATGCTTTATATTTTCTTTATAACATGCTCAGGTTTCATGGAACAACAGAAATGTTGAACTGGATCCAGATGAGCCTGGCAGAGCTGTGACAAGCTTGAACAAGTTAGTAAGATTTTAGTCTAAGTTAGCACATTCACCTCACAACAAGAAGGCCTGGGTTTGATGCTCGAGGCGTTTCTGTGTGGAGTTTAAATGTTCTCCACGTGCTTGTGTAGGTTTCCTCTGGGTTCACTGGTTTCCTCCCACAGTCCAAAAACATGCACAGTAGGCTAATCGGTTGTTCCAAATCGCCCCTAGGTGTGCGTGTGAATGTGCATGGTTGTATGTGTGTTGTGCTTTGTAAAATGTGTTTTGTTGACTTTAATCTTTAGCCGACACTCCTAATGGCCTTTGAGACACTACCACTGATGACTTTTATATCTTCGACAGAAACGAGTTTGTGGATGCGTTTGTGGATTACGTGCTGAACGAGTCTGTTGAGCGGGTGTGTGATGCGTTTAAGAGAGGATTCTACAAAGTGTGTGAGAGAAGCATAGTGAATTTCTTCCAGCCAGAGGAGCTCAGAGGAGTGATGTTGGGCTCGGAGGAATATGACTGGGATGTATTCAAACAGGTAAAAGCTCCTTGGTTCTAAAGAAGCGCAAAGACGTTTTCTGTTCAATTTTCAACTGAATTCTGCTTGTTAATAAATTATATCTCATGGCGGTGTTTCTTTACAATGAACAGAACACAACCTATCGTTATGGATTTAGTGAAAATCACCCGACGATCGTGCTATTCTGGGATGTGTTTGAAGAACTGTCAACCCAGGACAAGAAAGCTTTCCTCTGTGAGTCCAATAAATATTGTGTATACACAGTCATTCATTCATTCGTTTGCCAAACTGCTTAATCCAGTTAGGCTCGTGGGGAGCCTATATCAGCTTACACTGGGCGAAGGTAGGGTACATCCTGAATCGCTTGCCAGTCTATCACATGGCCAACACAAACAACCATTCACACTCACTCTCACATCTAGGGGCAGTTTGGAATGGACAATTAGCCTACTGTAGATGTACTGTGGATGTTGTGTGGGAGAAAACAGGAGTTCCTGGAGGAAGTCCACACAAGCACGGGGAGAAAGGACAGAAACGCCTTCACTGAGCTGTGTCCGAATTGCCCCTATGTGTGAGTGTGAGTATGAATGGTTGTGTGTATGTTGCTCTGCAATGGTCTGGCGGGCTTCAAGGCATACCATGCCTTCGTCTAAGTGTTCACCTACTTTCGAAGCAGTTCGTAAACTGAGTCATTTATTAAAAATTCCTGCAAAACTCCAAACATGACCGGGGACTAGTATTTCACACCAGTGCTGTATTTTCTGAGGTTTCTCTGAATTATATTCAAAGTGTACTGTCCTTGTCCTTCTGTAGTGTTCCTGACCGGGTTTGATCGAGTTCCCATCCTGGGTATGGGAGAGGTGAAGATGAAAGTGCAACCACTGTATAACTCCACACAGAATCATATACCCCAGTCCTTTACCTGCCATACAATTCTGGAGCTTCCTGGATACCAAACAAAAGAAATACTCAGAGCGAAGCTCACTGAGGCCATACACCACAGGAGAGGATTCTGGGCAGAGGATTCTGGGAAGAGTTAAATTCTGGTTTACTATGATTTGTCATTGTGCTGCTACATGAACAAATAGACTCTGATGTTACCTGTGCTGTGTGTTTCAACATATCGGCCTAATTACTGAGTGTGGCTCTAAAGTTGTAAACTTTAAAAACAGTGAACTTTTACGTCTTACGTTTTAAGCAGACTCTGAGTCAATAAATTAAAATCTAATACAAAGAAATCATTTTCACCGGTTACAGAGACGAAGAGGGGGAGTTAATCAACAGGTGTTTTCTAGGTTATAGTTTGTATTCTCTTATTATTAATTGGGTTACTTTATTCATTCTTTCCTCGTGTGTTGTTCAGTTATTCTCTATCATTCATTTATTCTCTGAACCGCTAAATCCTAATTAGGGTTGCAGGGAGGCTGGTGCCCATCTCAGCTGACTCTGGTAGAGGGCAGAGTACACCCTGAACAGCTTGCCAGGCCATCGCAGGGCAAAAACACGCCAATGCAACCTACTCTTTACGAAAGTCAGCAATGGATCTTTTACATGCCTCTCACCACAGACAGTGAGAGACATGGCAGGCCTTTGATAACCCAGTTAGCTGCACTTGAGGGACAGCAGTAACAACCCGGTGACAGAGGGGCGTGAACCCCCAACCTTGGGATCAGTTATCCAGCACCCTACCACCGGGGACACCACTGCCCCAATTATTATTAGTAGTAGTAGCAGTATTAGTTTAATGATTTAATTTCTTAAATAAATAACCTACTATTATTTAATTTATTAAATTATTTAATTCATTTACGTATTTAATTGACTTATTTTGCCATTGTTTCTTTTTAAAGAGTTTCTTGTTTACTGTTTTTTTTTTGTTTGTTTTGTTGAAAAATTACACTACACCAACACTGGATATATATTTATTTATTAAACCCAACAATAATATTTAATATTTATATAATTATAATACACGAATGCCTAGTTTAGTTGTAAATAACAAACAAATACAATGTGTCTTCATTAATGATAAATTCAGTTGGATCTGACATATTAATGAAATCACTAAGAAACTTTCCAGAAATATCTGTATAATAAACCATAACAACGACCGTATAATAAACCATAAGTAATTTGTCATTGTGCGGCTATATGAAAAAAAAAGATATTTTCTGTGCTGTTTGTTTCAGTATATCGGTCTAATTACTTGGGATTACTTGTGATTTGGGACAAATTAGGGAACTTTTAGTAAAACTGCACAGGTTTCCTGAAGACTCACATTAGCCTTCATTGGCTCCAAAAACCTGAGCTCAAGTTTGAATCAGGGATGATTAATGTGTTTTATTAAGCCAAAAGGTTGGTGTGTGTATTTACAAGGATGGAGAAAACATTAAACGCAGTACAACTTCTACCTCTTATTTTTTAAGCAGACTCTAAATCAACAGATGACCAGTTAGCGGTTTGTAATTATGTTTACTCCTTGTGGTGGTAATTTATATTTAAAACAATTAAAAGCAAGTGAAACTGTAATGATCATTCCTAATAAAATTATTTTTCAGTAAATGCTGTATCGTTTTGCAGTAATTCAGTGTTTCGAAGTTAATAGAAGGTTTGGCTCTTTTTCCCTCTCTCTCTCTTCGTCATAACAATGTAAGAGGTGTTTCACTCTGTGTAATCACTTAACACAAGCCCCACTGAGAGGCTGTAGTCAGCACTCATTAACATACATAAAAGTTCTATTTCTGTTTAGTGTATTATGGGTATGTCACATACAATGGAATCTAATATTACTTGTCAAATGTTCATCAATATATCATGTTGCCAACGTTTGAATAACTCATAATGACAGGGGAACAGTTGTTTTCAAACTGCTGCAGTGTTTTAACAAGGTAAGGGGCAGTGAATGCCTGTGAACATGAAGAGGGCAAATGTTCCCACACGGGCAATGACTTTCTCACAGGCTCCATCAAAATAAGCAGTAGAACAGAATGCAAATCTACAGTGCTCAGCATAAATGAGTACACCCCACGACATTTGTCAGAAATCCTTTAGTTTCCTTTGAGAATCAACATTTTCTATGAGATACTGTACTACAAAATACCCCACAAATGTGGGCCATTGATTGCAAGCAAGATTTGTTAATTTGCACACACAAAAAAGTGATTTTCCTAACAAATTCATTCCAGCCCATGTTGCAAAAATGAGTACACCCCAGTTATAGTCTTAGGAGAAAAGCCACACTTAAGACTACAAAATTCTAATTAACAGGCATTCAACTACAGGTGAGTCTAATGATTCATTTAAGAGGTGTCCAGCAGACAGGTGACTATAAAAGGGCATTAATTAACAAAGAAA
>JAQMYF010040543.1:0-10817 GCA_030014195.1 Neosilurus mollespiculum | reverse complement strand
ATATAATAGACAAGAGCACAGTCAGCAGAGAAACAATATGGGATTAATAAAAATGTTCTGTTAAGTTTCTATAACTCAATTAATCGTGTTTTCACCTGTAATATGCCTTTTATGAGTTCAAATTTTTAATTGTGGGCTACTGCCCTTCACCTACTGATTGACCGACCCTCTCTGTAACATCACGTACTTATTGACCTATACACTGTGACATCACCTTACCCCGTCCCCATATACTCTATGACATCACACAATCCCATTTGGGGTGCCCAGAGATGGAGGGTAATCACAGCCAATGATCACCTACTGATGACCCACACCCTGGGACATACCACCTACAGAGCTTTACACACTGTTTCAAGCAGAGGGAAAACATACAAGCCACACCGAATGTCTCCAGTTGGCTGCCAGTTTCAAGCCCTGAAAATCGTGTTGTGGGAGTAAAAGACGGAATTTCCAATGCTAAGTGGGCTAAAGGCTGATCGATGACGTGCTTTCTGAAACGTATTCTAGTGAGGTTAGTGGAATTTAATTTCCCTGAAAACAATGTCCTGCGATGGTCTGACGAGCAGTTTAGAGTGGACACAGGCCATTGCCCAGTTTCAGCTGGGATAGACTCTAGCCTCCCCGCAAAACTACTAGAATTAAATGTTTTGGCAAATAAACAATGCGTAATGTTAACACTGTACCCTACTAAACCAGGTCTGTACAGTGACCCTGCTGAAGTTAAAAAAACAAAAACAATTACTATTTTATATAATCTTAGTACTGTTACAATGTTTTAGTATAGACATGCACTTACATGTTCCCCATTTTAACCTTGTCTCTTCTTGTCAAAGTTAAGACATTCTCACTTCTGTTTATATAAGCGCCCCTCTGGCAACACTGATGCCACAGAGCCTTGGGCTGTCCCTTTGTTACAGTTAAGATATAAGCACCTTTTTGTGACATAATTATATATACTGTTGTCACAGCACTCCTCAAGGACCCTTGGTAGAATAGGTAACCTGCTCAGGGTGTACCCTGTCTTCACTCAGAGTCGGCTGAGATGGGCGCTACTTTGTTTTCCTGTGAACCTACTGAAGGATATATCTTCATATCTTCATATCTTTCATATTTCCATTCATTGGTTATAATATTACTGGTTACAAACATTTTTTATACATACTGGCTGTAATGGTCACTCTTTGGTATACACATGTCACTTCTATTCAGTACAGTCTATGATGATGTCAGAGGGGGTGCTTATTGAAGTGAAATTGTGCAAAAAGTCCTCTGACAAGGTTAAAATAGGCAAAATGTAAGTGTCTATGTAAAACTTGGTTAAGAGCAGCTGAGCTAGGAAATTTGCCCAATTAACATTTTCTTCCACAAGTCACACAAATTCACACCCAAGGGCAGTTTGGTGAATACAACTTGATTTGTTGTGTCGGGCAGAACAGTCGGGCAATCAGTAGGTGATTGATGTCACAGAGTGTACAGGGGTGATGATGTCACCGAGAAGGGGAATGAAGTCACAGTGAACATTGATGTCCCAGAGTGTGTAGATGATGTCCCAGAGTGTGTAGGTCATGTGACACCCTGCCAAAAAACATCATAACAGAGGGAATCGGAATCCTCATACAGCATCGCCAAGTGGTCTTTCCACTGAGTGGACATCCCACAGCGAATAATTTATTAAGTCACCTTGCTTAATTAAAAAAAAAAAAAAAAAGTACAAGCCATGGAAATGGTCTTCCCTCTCCAACAGCAGCAGAGTTACTGGAACATTAGAAATTTTTTATCAATCATATATAGTTTCTCTGTGTTCTGTACAGTAATACCAAGATGAGCATTGCCATCGAGAAACTCCCTGCTGTGATTGACTACCCAGATCTCAGCCAACACAACAACTTTATGACCAATGTTCTGACATTAAACACATAACTGATCTGAACCCAAACAACCTCAAGGTACAATCATGACTCACCAGCCTCTTGATTATTGACTTTACTAGTTGCTCATGGCTTTATTAAAGTATGCCTTTTTCTTTTTAAAGAGTGGGGATGACCTTGATCCCAAGTATGTGCTGAGTTCTCGTGTGCGAACAGGCAGGAGCATCCGTGGCTTTTGCCTGCCACCACCACCTCCAGCAGGTTGTGGAGAAAGGAGAGCTGTTGAAAAACTCTCTGTGGAAGGTGCAGTTTACAGTACACAGGATCATTGCTCTATATACTTATTTTTTAAAGGTAGCAGCATGTATAAAGTCTCTGCTGCTGTAAGAGAGTGAGAGAGAGAGAGAGAGAGAGAGAGAGAGAGAGAGAAAGTAATGTGTTAATTTTACACAACCCTTTTTTTCAAAATTCCAAATGCTTTGTAAAATGCAAAATAATAATAATATTAATAATAATAATAATAATAATTAAAATTCCTGGATCATGTTCTCATATGTCTTCTTTTCCGAATAGGCCATGCATTTGTGGATGGTTTTCACAAACAGTTTTTTTTTTCTTGAAGCAGCCTTCACACTATAAAGAATTGGCCCATCATATACCATCTTCACCATTGTATGGTGGCTTATGGGCAATTTTTGGCATCCTCTGCCATGAGTTAAATTGTATTGTGTATTGTGAATTGTGTTTTGATTTCATTGTTATTTGTTCCCATACGTTGTTATTTGTGCCATTCATCGAAAATTCTTCTGCATGCATAAAAATTTTCAACGTATGCCAGAAAGCAGCCAGTGCACAGTGATAAAGCTCTGCATGTGCCATGGGACTGTCTGGGTCATCTGAAGCAAGATCATGGCAAGTTATCATTATGGCCTCATTCATTCACTCAAGCGAGTTAATTTCTAAGCGGACTTCTTGCTCATCCGCACCCTGAGCTTGAATTCTTTTTACATGGCCTTGAGGTTCTTGGGCTTCCCTGCTGTTACTGTTGAGGATGTGGAGGCAGTTGAGACATTGGATGGACTATGAGAGGCGTTTCTGTCAGAGGCTGACAAGATGGGACTGGGAGACCTGGATCTTGAGGCTTCTTGGGATGCAGCTGCTTTTTCAGGTGAAGGTGTGGGTGGTAGAGATACAGCCAACTTTTCCTGGAGAATTCCTGCTTCTTCTGGGGTATCTGCTTCTTAAGCTGAATCCTTATAAGTCATATGTTAACTAAGGTTGCTATGAATAATGATTTGCCCTTTCTGGTAAATTTGACATTTTAAATGGTATCATAATTTCGCCAATTTAGTAGTAGCCAATGGTAGTTACCTTTACTGCATTTTGCTACATTTTTCAGTTTACTTTTAGATTTAGTGCCTTTAATACTTCATTTTGCATCCTTTCAGACTTACCTGGCTGCTTGTGGGTGTGATGGGAGAACAAATACTCAACAGTGGAAGACGGTAGTATTGGAAGATGCTAGCATAGATGCCCAAAAACTGCCCAAAAGTACTAATTTGCCTAAATCTCTAGAAAAACAAGGATGTCAGAGGGAAACGTGTTATTTTGCAAAAATCGCAATTCATTTTAGTTATTTTTTTACATGCTTTTTTTTAACATACAAACATTTTTTTTACATGCATTAAAATTTTTTTTAACTACAATAGCTTTGAAAATGTTACGACAATGTGTCACATGACCTGCACACTGTGATGATGTCATCAACGTTTACTGACTGACTGACACACTCAGAGGAGAGCACTAAAACTGATGCTCTTCTGAGGGCTTCATGTTTACCGCCCTTCACTCTGTGAAATTACATATTGATTGATTGTCAAAGAGAGATGGGTGGTTGACACTGGGCCCCACTGACAGAAGTGCCCCTCTATGTGACATCATCACCTACTGGTTGAACCACTCTCTGTGATAATGTCAAAAAGAGGAACAACACCACCCTGGGACATCCCAGCCACAGGGCTTTATGCACTACTTCTAGTTGTGGGATGTCTCTTGTACATAATGGGATAGACCACTTAATGACATTAATGCACCATGCACCTTGATGAACTTGGCAACACAATTCCTTCAAGTTTCATCTCCTGGATGCGAGCTGTCTCCTTTTTATTTCCCGATTGTGCTCCATGCATACTCATAAATCGTGGAGCTCTGTGCTTTTTTAATTTTGGAGCTCTGGGACATCATGCCTCAGTGTAAACCCAGGTTAAAGGAATCGTGTTGCTAAGTTCATCAAGATCCCCTACACATCAAGGTCTGTTACACTCTGTTAAGGTCTGTTAAGCTCTACTGCACTCTATTACGATTCCCAAGTTCTATCACAAATGGCGTCAAGTCGTAATACAGTGGAATAATCATAGCAAACCACTAAGTTCCCTCAAGATCCTCACGATTCCACCAAGTTCCCTCAAGATCATCACGAGTCCACCAAGTTCCCTCCAGATCATCTCAAATCCACCAAGTTCCCCCAAGATCATCACGATTCCACCAAGTTCCCTCAAGGTCATCACGAGTCCACCAAGTTCCCTCAAGATCATCACGAGTCCACTAAGTTCCCTCCAGATCATCTCAAATCCACCAAGTTCCCCCAAGATCATCACGATTCCACCAAGTTCCCTCAAGATCATCACGAGTCCACCAAGTTCCCTCTAGATCTTCACTATTCCACCAAGTTCCCTTAAGATCAACACGAGTCCACCAAGTTCCCTCAAGATTATCACGATTCCACCAAGTTCCCTCAAGATCATCATGATTCCACCAAGTTCCTTCAAGATCATCATGATTCAATCCCTCAACCCCCCATGTTCATCACCACTGTCTCAAATCATGAAGATCATGAACATAGTGCCCCAGTGTAAACCCAAGGTAAGAACCTACCACCACAAAACAGAGCAAAATCTTCAAAGTACTTAGCTGAGGTAATGAGTAATAATACATTTTTTGTCCACATTGTATCATTTTGAGGGAATCACCCATTCATACCGCATAAATCCCACAGTGATCTACTAGACCTGGGGAGAAAATCACCCATAAAATATTTTATTACATCCACCTCAGTTTTATCAGACTTTATGTGAAATGATTAAACTGTACAGTCAACTGCATTTTTTAAAGACCTCATTTACATAGTCAGTGAGTCCTATTGTTTAGCCTTGCAATGCTATTGGAGAGTAAGTGTGTATATAGGTCTGGTAATCTGGCCATGACCTTGCACAGTCTGCAAACGTTCCTTGAAGTTCAAGCCTTGAAGTCCACTCATTTTACTGGACTTACTTAAATCAAGATTTAAGTAAGTCAAATGCCTGAAATATTTATTTATTTGTTGATTATAAATTTATTTATCTATTTATTATAATGTCAAGAACATGAAGATATTTAGTTAACATGAACTACAATCACCAAATTAGACTTGGAGCTTATTAGGTCTATGTTTCAGTAGTATAGCACTGGGTAAATGTGGCAGTCAAAATTTAAAAATGTAAAAAAAAGCATGATATTGCACTTTTTACATGTTTATATACGTTAAAAAAGACAAAAAAATTTCCACAAAAATTGCTGTTTGTTGCATTAGGCAGAAACTGGATCTTGAATATTTTTAATGATGGTTGATGTATTGTTCAGGGACAGAAGAATATTCTTGAAGGTGCAGATGCAAATGCACTGGGAGGTTGCAGGTGTTCCTTTTTAAGAAAATAAACAGGGAGAATAAAAGGCTATTCAAACAGTGTTGTTTGACTTTAGTAGAAAGTGTAAATAAGATCAGGATGAAGTTGTATTGAAATTAATAATCCTGTACAATGTGCAGAAGGATATATTTGAAAATCGAAGAGCTCAATGCAAACATTGCAATAAAGGATTCACAAACAGGCTTTGCAGCAAGTGCAATGTCCATCTCTGCTTTTAAGAGGAAACAAAGTGTCAGTGAGACTGCAAATGAACATAGCGAACCACTCGATAGATATATGATAAAGTTTTCATTAAATTTTGTAAATATGAATTTATATGAATAAATATTATTATTAAAATGTTATTCCAAAAAATTATATTACCTGTGTAATTATTATTAGTGGTGTATATACTGTAATGAGGCTACATAAGCATTCAAACCCGAACATGAACCTTTAGTTCTTCTGTATATTTATTCAGACATTATGAGTACAAGCAGAAATAAATTCTGCTCATAATTAGTGCCAACACTGCAATATTATCTTACTGCCCTGAAAAATTATTAAAAGAATAAAAAATTGGAATTCCTTTAATTTCTGCATTGGAGGCTACAACAGCAACTGAAGTCTGAAAGGTGAAATCATAAATCTGTACAAGGTTAGTCATGGCTTTTGAAAATTGGTTGCCTTTCTGTTTTATTGGCAGGTTTTTCTTTGGGGAAGACTTTACAATGGGTGCTGGTAATCTTGGAGCAAACTGTTAGTGCATTGTTTCTGTGCACATCATCTGTTTTAAGGTAAATACAGGGTGTCCAATGTCATACTGCTTCCAGAAAGAGCTTGTATATCTGCATTGCCTCAATCCTCTGGTAATCACCTGGCACTGTCTGCTGATGTATTTCCTGTATATTATCATGCTGTTTATTATTAAAAAAATTATATATATATATATATATGCCTTTTTACCTTCTTCTGTTTAACACTATTGATGTTGGTGTTCATAATCAGAACGTATTTGGTGTTTGTGGAGGGTGGAGCATGTCATTAAATAAGGAGTTCACCCAGGGCATCTTTGAAGTTGATCTGGGTGATAAATCGATTGTATTCGGTAATTTGCATTTTTTTTTTTTTTTTTGTATTCAGTAATTTGCATCTGTGGTTTAGGACGAAATGGGTCAAATGCAAATCACAATTTTTTTTATACGCATTGGATTTTTTAAAGTTGCATTCACTGTGTAGATGCTCTCTGTGACATCTACTGATTGACCTACATACTCTGTGAAGATGTCACAGTGAGGGGTAAACCACTTTGGGAAATCCTAAAGTCCAAGGTGTACCCGCGACTTCGCCCAGAGTCAGCTAAGATAGGCTCCAACCTACCCGCAATCCTAGTAGGATTAAGCGGTTAGGCAAATGAGTGAGTGAGGGAGTGATTGGGCTTAATAATTTAATCAGTTTGGCAGGTTTGTACTGGCAGTGACATTTCCAAGTTCTTTTGACACCCGTAAGGCCGGATTTAAAAAAAAATAATCCCATTTTCTCATTAGAACTTTTTGAAAACCTAAATGCAGCACACGTTTTTTTTTTTTGTTTTGTTTGTTTGTTTTGTTTTTTAATAGAGAAATGAGGTGACTGTTGAAGCCCAATACCTTTTAAAGCTAAATGTAGGCAAATTGACTAAAGCTAAGCAATACACCCTAGATGACCAGTCTTTTACATGTTCAGGTTTTATAGCAGCAATTTTAAAACACTCAAATCTTAGGGATCTTTTATGCCAGGAAAATACTTTAAAAAATCTAAGGTCTCAGAAGTACAAAAAGTTTTTACTGCTGGTACCTAGTAACGTGTTATGCATCATTTAAGAGTAAAATATCCAGATTTTAATATTATTATTTTTTAAAAATTATATTAGATTTAATTTAATTCAATCAGCATTTGATTATGGACAGATTATGGATTTTAACCACCTACTCATGATAAACCACTTCATAACTCAGAACTAGTAAATTTGTTTTGTATGTTTACATGGTTTATTATTAAGACATAACTAAGAAGACTTGTGAATTCATTCATTAGTTTGTGCCTGTTCTAGTAATAATGTGCCAACCCATATTAAATTCTTTTTTGAGATATCTGCTTGATTTGACAGCACCATTTCAAGTGTCAAGAGTCTATTTGACACTTGACATTACTATTTTTCAGACTAAAATCATATATTTAAATTGGTAATATTGCTTATATTCATGTACATTTAATGGAACTGGGTTATACCTACCAAGATAATTTGAAAATTGGAATATATTTGAATTATTATTTATATTAATTTCTACTGATAATATAAGTTTTCTGGCGAGCTGTCGGACGTGCTCTTCATGGCACCTGCCATATTTCCTCAGGCTATGTGGTTTCCTCACTACACACGTTATGTCTGAACTCTAGCCAACTGAACTTTTAGTTTTGGATTCAATATTATTCCTTAAAAAACCAAAAAAACAAATTGCACTTCTGTACATAAGACATGCATTTTTTTTTAACAATTTCATAAGTATATATGTTAAAACTGATGTTTTATGATATTTTTACAGCACTAATAAGTGGGAAATTTGCTTTTTTTTTGTTTCCACTATGATTTTACTGGATGTATTATATATAAATAAAAAGGTCACGACTTCAGGTTTCTAAATATTATAAATTCAGAACTGATAAATAAACACATTGAACTTGTAACCCGTGTGAAAGAGCCTTTCTGACTCCCACAGCACGGCATCTATCAGTAGTTGCTCTGCTGTGCTGGTACCTAATTACAGCATTATTGATGGATCCAATAACAGTTCCCTAATGAGATATAGGGACAAAATGTATTATAATTTAATTATCTTTGATACATTTTTTTTTTTTTCAGATGTTCCTCCGCTCAGAGTCTAGGAGGAGTTTTATTCAAAAGAGTTCTCTCCAAAAGCATGTGCGCATCCACACAGGAAAGAAATTTCATCACTGTGGACAGAGTTCTCTTCAACTTCACAAACCTATCCACACAGGCATGAAGTCGTATCCCTGCAAAGAGTGTGGGAAGAGTTTTACTCGGCCAAGCAATCTCCAACGACACAAGTGTGTCCAGACAAACATGAAGCGATATGACTGCAAACAGTGCGGGAAGAGTTATATTCGGCAGGGTTCTCTCCAACAGCACAAGTGTGTCCAAACAAGGGTGAAGCCATATACCTGTGAACAGTGTGGAAAGAGTTTCACTCGGCAGAGTTCTGTCCAACGGCACAAGCATATCCACACAGGGGTGAAGCAATATCACTGCAAACAGTGTGGAAAGAGTTTTACTCAGCAGAGTAATTTCCATCGGCACAGGCGTGTCCACACAGGGTTGAAGCCGTATACTTGTGAACAATGTGGGATCAGTTTTACTCGGCAGAGTTCTCTCAAGCACCATAAGCGTATCCACACAGGAGAGAAGCCGTATCGCTGCAAACAGTGTAGGGAGAGATTTACTCTGCAGAGTTCTCTAAAACAGCATGAGCGTATTCACTCAGGAGAGAAGCCCTATCGCTGTGAACAGTGCAGGAAGACTTTTACTCAGCAGGGTAATCTACAACGGCATAAGCGTATCCACTCAGGACAGAAGCCCTATCGCTGTGAACAGTGCATGAAGACTTTTGCTCAGCAGAGTCATCTCCAGCAGCATAACCGTATCCACACAGGAGAGAAACCGTATTACTGTGAACAGTGTGGGAGGATTTTTAGCAGAGTTCTCTTAAAAAGCACAAGCGTATCCACAGTAGGTAAAGCTGTATTGCTGTAGACAGTGTGTGTGGGAAGAGTTTTACTTCTCAGAGTAACCTCTATGAGCATGAGCGTGTACGCACAGGTATCACTGTGGAGAAAGTAGGGAGTTTCAGAACCAAAAGTAACCTCCATAATCATCCAGCAGAGTCATGCAGGAGAGTAACTGTATCTCTGTGGACAGTGTGGGCATTGCTGTAGTCATTCACAGTGAACTCTAAAGCCCCCCAATGAAGGAATTGCACCAACTGCTTCCTCACCATTATAAACAATTGACAGAAATTTCCTGACCTTGAACTTGACTTACATTGTCCTTGTCGTAAACTGCTTTCAGCCTTTGGTCCCAAGTAGCTAACTTGACGATTTGAAATGCTAGTTCTGTTTACTAGACAGGTTGTTTGGTGTCCTCCTCCTATGTATGGTCTTTCTGCTCTCTGTGCTTACTCTGCTCTGATTTGTTGCCTGAAAGCTCCTGAACAGGGCGGATGGAGGGTGGGATGGCTTTTTAGAGGTCCTATGCATCTGTTTGATCCCAACCTGTCAGTGGCTGTATAAACCCTATCATAAAATGTGAAATTTTGGCTGTATATTATTTTGGTTATATATTTTTTAAGTGTGATTTGTGTGGTGCTATGTAACATTTTATTCTAGTCATAATCATTGGTTTATTGTATCTGTCTGTAACAATCAATCAATCAATCAATCAATCAATCAATCATTTAAAGACTCCAAAAAGGACTCGACCATTGGATTAAGGTCGGAGTTCTGAACAGAAAAAGACTCGAAGCGAGCTCCTGAAGGAGGCTGGGCTCTTTGACGGTGACAGACACGTGAATAGTGATCGGCTCATCAAAAGGAACAGTATCCACCAATAGGGATGTTCTCAAGGTGGACATCTTCTTTAAAGTCACCTCTGACTCATCACCCCCGACTTTGCTTGTCAACCTGCTGATCAGGCCTGTGGTCTTCTTCCAAGTGAGCTGAAGATAAAAAAAAAATCGATAACAGTGAAGGTCACATTGTTATTTCATTATAATTTTAAATCTTCACTGTAATTGTAATACAAACAACAAAATCCAGCTCATGGATTCAGGATATTTGCATAAGTATGATTGAAATTAATAAAATTAATTAATAAAATAAAAAATGTAATTAAACCTCACCATATATTCAACTCCACAGACACACACACACACACACACACACACACACACACAAAGTACTAGAGACTTGTTTATATGATTATGATTTTTTTAGAAATATAGAAAGACAGTAATACATTACAATACAAATAAATTAGAACTTCATAGATAAAATGCTAATTTAACCACAAAACTCATTTATTAACCTGGTTGTGTTCATTCATTCATTCATCTTCTGAACCGCTTATTCCTAATTAGGGTTGCGGGGAGGCTGGCGCCCATCTCAGCCG
>JAQMYF010040542.1:0-10818 GCA_030014195.1 Neosilurus mollespiculum | reverse complement strand
TTAAGTTTAGAATTAGGTTAAACTGATGAGAAATTTGAAATTAAAAAAACACATTTTCTCAAACACAATAAACACAAATCGGTGGCTTAATTTATTACTGTGGTTAAGTGTTTGCCTTAAAGTCTCCGTTACATCTCAAATTGGATCAAGCATTTAAATGGGATTTTGGCACCATGAAATTTACCAATAGTGCCTCATAGAATCACAAAAAAAAATCATTGGAGCACATGTCTAAAAGTCAAAGGGCTCAATCATGTCAAGACACAAAATAATCCTCTTGCATCTACGCCATAAATTAAACAATAAGTCGGCCCTTTTGAGTCAAAAGTGAAAATTTTGGCCATTGTCTTCTTTGTACACTGTCTATTTGAACGAACTCCTAGAGGGTTTGTTTCGTCAGCTTGAATTTAGCAAGCTCATAAGACACAAGCCAAAGAACAAACGTTATCAAAAGCTTGAGTTTTCATCAGCATCGTCCCCAAACTTTACATGACTAACAATATTCAGGGCCTAAACACATTTGTATCACAGTGGCTGGGGAATAGTAGGCCAGCCAACATGCAAAATTTTACTTTTTGTTGCACTTTTTTACTTTTTGTTGCACTTTTTTCACTTTTTGTAGCAGGCATCCATGCTGGATCAATTCTTCATAGGGTTAGGAAAAAGGTGTGGGTGGATACCCCCCTTGATTTTGAGATTGAAGGTCATTTTCAACGTCACAGAGGTCAAATATAGCAAAATAATGATATTTTTACACTTTGTGGGCATGTGGGTGAATTTTTTGGATATGTAAGCTAAAAAGAGTCTAGACCAACTCTCCTGATGTATTTCAAATATAAAATCATAAAAACAAAGCCCTATGACATAACTTAAAATCAAGGGTGGCATCCAACCGTACATTTTTCCTGACCATTTAAGGGATTGATCCAGCATGGATGCCTGCTATTAGCAGATGATGCCACAAAAAAAAAAAAAAAATTGTAGAGGACTTTTAGCTGTTTGGCTGGCCTACTATAATGTCATAGTGCCACCTACTGGCCAAAGAAACATTTTCCTGTCGAGTTCTTAGTGGTATGTTTCAAACCAAATTTGTTCTGGGAACTTAACATACTTGTGTGTTGATGGTTGTTGAATATTGTGAGTTTTATAATAGTGTGGGGGCATGGCATTGCAACAAATGTTCTCTAACTTTCGATGTGAGAGGAGAAGTTCTTGTCACTCATGAAACTTGGTACACAGATATGAACACAGAAAATATTAAATATTTTAGGGCTCTGGAACATAGGTGTGGCAAAATGGCTCCATAGCCCCCCTAGAATGTTTTTAATAATTAGCCCCCACAGTTTTTTTCAACTATTTGTATATTTGTGTATACGTATAATGCCACCTACTGAAAACAGGGAAAAAATATATATTTTGATATCCTGTTGATAGCAGGCTGACCCAGTATTCTTCAAATTGTTCAGGAAAGCAATTCATCCTTTCGATGAAAGCTTCTTTCGAAAATTGTGTGGTTTTGTTGAAGGGCATGTTTGCGGCAGTGCTGTGTGTTTTATTGTTTCAATATGTTTAAAATGATATTTTATGTTATTCATGCATTTATTATCTGATCCAACTAAATATTACTATAGACAAGGGACTGTGTCACAGGTTCTAGTACCGGAGATACAAGGGCCTTTCACTGCTACTTGCAGCTATATTTGTTATTTTCTAAAAGAGGCATTTTTTTTTACCCCTTTACTTTTTGAAAAAACTCATGAAAATTTTCACACGTGAAATCTGATGAAAATTTACATCTGCTCAGCCTTCAGGGTTTGGGCAAAATAAAATGTAGCAACAGTTTTTTGTTTTTTGTGTCTTGATATGATATGCGAACACTTCGACATTAAGATGTACTCCAGATTTCAGACAGTCAGTGGCTGTCTGTTTTATTTATTTATTTATTTTTTAAATCCAAATCTTTAACATAGACTTGGCAAACATTTGCATGCGATTTTGGGAGACATGAAATGTAGCAGTACTGCCACTTAGATTCACAAAAAAAAAAAAAAAAAACAGACAGCCACTGACTGTGTGAAATCTGGAGTACATGTCTTAATGTCGAAGTGTTCGTATATCGTGTCAAGACACAAAATCCTCTTGCACCTTTGTCACAAAATAAAAAGGAAGTCAGCCATTTTGGGTCAAAGGTGAATTTTATTTTTTATTTTTTTCTGATTTGCACTCTGTCTATTTGAACAAACTCCTCCTAGAGGTTTTGTCCCATCAATTTAAAATTTGGCCAGCACATAAAACACAATTGTGAAAATTGTGAAGCCAGGCACATGGAATTTGACAATGGCACAAATTTCCTCTTTTTAAAAATTTCTCCATAAAATAGAAAGTGGCTGTTTCAAAGTGCATTCACTCCAAACCTCACATAATTAACATTTAGAGCCTGAACAGATTTGTATTACAATGCTTGGGGAAAGTCATATTGCCACCTTCTGGCCAAAACAAATAGCAAAAAAATCACTTGTTATATTTTTTAATGCAATTCCAAGATATATGTTCCAATTTATTCCAAACTTCTGGAGTTTGGAAGACTTTGTTAATGATGGCTCCTAAATATTTTAGTAAAAGGGTTTGGCCATGGCAATGGCACAAACTTTCAAAATTTAGTGGCTATCATTTACACATGCATTAAACCATTGGTTCCAAACTTTACATGATTAGTAAAAGTCCCAGCCTTATCACATTTTATCTGATGCATCGCAACGTAGGTCAGGAAAGTTTAAAGACCTTGATGGTAATTTGTGGTAAATATTATTACCTCACATTGAACAGTGTTGTTCTGCCACACCAGTGACATCTGATCTTTGTTGTGTCTACAAATGAAAGACAAGTAATTAACCAAACTTTTCGTCATACTGTGTGGCCGCCAGAGTGCGGCAAATTTCACCAAAGTCTTCCTACGATCACAAACTATTTCTACAGAATTGATGTGATCAACTCGAATATGGGTTATGTGGTCTAGCCATAAGGAAAATTGAAACTTACCAAAAGCACAAGTTGTCATCTTAGCTTGGTGTGGCTGTGGTGCCACCTCAAATTTTGATGCCTCTCTATGAAATGGGAACTTTCATTTAAGTTGCAGTAACTTAAACAGACTTTGTGTGCTGTTATTGACAGGGTAATCCAATATATTTCAAATTGTTTAGTAAAGCAATACATTCCTTTAGATAATTTTTTTTCCTGAAAATTGTCTGGTTTTGTTGCATGGCATATCTGTGGCAGTGCGGCGAATTTCAGTATTTCAACATGAACATGGAAGTTGATGTAATTCATGCATTCTGATCTGCCCCAAATGTCACTGTTCATTGTTTAATGGTGTGTCACAGATTCTGGTTCCGAAGGTACTTCATCTCCGCTTGTGGCAATATTTCTTCTTTTTTCTTCAAGACTTTGATATTTTCAAGGTGGTTCCCAAAGGCTCATGAAATATTGCCACTGCTATTCAGGAACCAAGACTTGGCCCTACATATGGCCTTATGACTCCACTTGCCATTCAGAATTGTACCGGTACATCATTTTACTAACAAAAGAAAGTGCCTTATAACTTGTTCATGCATTGGTTCATACTTCTTAAACTCACTGCTTATTAGATATATTGATCCTTATTAATTCATTGGATCAATGTCAGATTTGCTATAGTTGTTGTTTATAATGGTCATAATGATGTCCACTTATCCTGAGTTATTTTCCTGCATAGTGCCACCATCTGGCCACAGAAAGAAAAGCTTTTACATTAATTTTTCAAATTCAAATTCAAATTTTATTTGTCACATACAAATTATACACAGTACAATATGTAGTGAAATGCTTAGTCCGACTTTTTTTTACATAAACCTGCTAGAGACATCTGATTTATATTATATAAGGTGTACATGATAGTAAAATGTTGCTGATGTCAAATTGCAAATGGATTATTAAAATCTTGTGCAGTGTTATGTTGACACAATTAATGTATGCATTGTGACAAATTGAACATGCTTCATAACTTGTATATGCTTTAAGGGGTTAGAGCAGAAGCTTTTGCAGGATTTGAGGTATGATAGTACTCATGATTGCCACTTTCTTATATTGACCCTATGGTATAGCGCTTCCATCTGGAAGTAAATAGAATTGCTTTGATTTTGATTGATTTTTTTATTTTATTTTATTTTTTTTTTGTATTGACCATTGAGAATGTATATGTTCATATCAAATTTTTTTTATAGTTAGGACATTCTTGTTTATTCCTTGTTTGGTTGATTTCTATGAGTGATCGCTGTTGTTTATTTCTGTTTTTTACCCATGCATACGCATTGACTGGTAGGCAAAAAACCCCAAGCTCACTATATCTGCCAGGCTGTCAATATTCAAATATAAATCTAATTGTCATACTTTTTGCTAGTTAGTTAAGTTAAATAAAATTTTAAGTATTTTATTTATTTATTTTTAAAATATGATTGTAAATTTTAAATCTAGTTCACATTATTCATGAACTCTGGGTCCTGGAGATAAAAAAAGGTCTGAAGAAAAACTGCAGGTGGGGGTGTGTCTCTTCCAGACCCATATAGTTTGGAGAGTTGAGTGTAGTGTCTGGCCAGACACAGACTATGGGTGTGTTTATAATTATTTCTCACTCCCGGTCCTTATTATCGAGAGGCCAAATGAATTGTGAAACTGCTTGATGCTTAAATTACTGTTAGGTTATATTAATGGAACAATGCATGAACATAAAATATTTTGAAAAGAGAATAATGATCGTGTTTGGAACTAACCCGCGTTTATGTCTCACCTAATAAGAAGTGGTCAATGCACATTTGTCACCACTAGGTTTCCAAGGTTCTGGTGTTTTTACGTGTCTTGCACGTTTCAAAGCCTTTAACCAGGCTGTCTAAATCTGTGTAAATCTAAAGGTAAACGAAAGAATTTATGCACACAGCCTTTAAAAGGTGCAATTCATGGCCCAACTGGTAAACATGTTATCGAGATTTCGTTCGTCTTTTTGCCTACCATTATTGCTGCCGCACCACATGACCCCGCTTGGACTTCATCACGGTTGCTTGTATCATGCAAATCCAGGACAGGAGACAGGTAAAAAATTATTCAATATTATTTTAAGAACAGGTATTTTATTTTATCTTTAACAACACAACACAACAAGAATACAAGAAAGGTCAAAATATATTTTTATTTTATCATTTCTTGTATTCAGTAGTCTGTCCTGCGCTGATGGTGTACATGAAGTAGTTTTCATACTATGCATATTCTGTTGAAACTACTGTGTTAAACAGACCGGTGGAACATACTGTCACAATGTTTTCCATGCCATTCAAAAAGGAGGTTGCCCTAAAAATACTTTCTTAAGACCTCCTTTCATCTTGCCTCTGAGTGTGCTCTGAGGGCGCTCTTAGGGCAACAGACATATCTACACATGCGCACTGTGTATCGCTGGATTTGAAACTGGCTGGGTACTCGAGGCAACACTGACAGGCAAGAATGCATGCGCAGAAGTACATGATGTAGTTACAATAGCTGACATGAGAGGGCAATAAAAGGACTGGCTTGGTCCAAAAAAAAATTGGTTTTAAAATTTATTGTGCACTCGGCAAATTAAGACCAGCGGGAATTAAAAAAAAAAAAGACATTTTTCCCCAATAAATTTTTTGTATTTTTTAGAAATCATTACATCGTCAGATCCAAAAAACAAGGAATAAAAAAGAATGCCCTTACATATAACCATATGGTTATAATGGTTACTCCTTTGAATAGCCCCAACATGTGATAACAAATACAATGGATATTACACCCATTTTGGATTTCCTGATCACTGCCAATTTATGGCGTACTTACTATATTTATTGGTTATGATGGTTAAAATGATATCCATGCAATTAGTGACTTTCTTGTAGCCCCATATTTAGGCAAGAGAATTTTTGGTTTGTTTGTTTTTTTACTTTTTTAATCTCAGATTGTAATGAAGCAGTTAATCAGATATATTGCACGCTTGCTGTAGTTTTTTATGTTTGTTATTATGATATGCCTATACTCAACATTACTCTGGTATAGTACCATCACCTGAAACATGAAAATAGTGCTTCGAATAATTAAAAATACCCAGTGCGCACGCGTAAACAAGCGTGCAGCCTTTTTCAATTGCTCCTGCCCTTCCCATACTTTTAACTTTTTTCTTACTTACTTTATCTTTTTTACTTGTTTTTTCATTTTCGTTGTTTATAAGTAGCTTTTCATTGTTCATAAGTAGCTGCCCTCTCAATAAGTGGGTTGAGAAAGTATTTGTACTGTTTAGCACTGCAAAACGTTTACTTTCATGGAGAATTGGGACCGCAGCGCAGCTCTACATGGAGGCTAAGGACAATTACAGGAGAAAGCTGGAGTGGAAACGCCAACATAACATGAGAAAGGTTTGGAGTGGTATGAAGACCATCACTGGTTTCAGGCCACCCAACAGCAGTGGAGCTGAGGGCAGTGAGAATAGGGCCAACGACCTGAATATGCTTTTTAACAGATTTGACACTGCGGCTACTGCTCAGCCCCCTTCTAACTCGTCAGGTAAAGCAAGCCTGAAACCTCCTGCCACACCACCCTCTCTCCTTCCCTCTCCTGACTGCACCTTTGCTTCCTGTGATGGACCTGACAGTCCTCCCCCACCTGTCAACTTCACCTATAATCTGGTTGAGAAGACTACACTCAGGCAAGGCAGCAGGACCGGATGGGGTAAGACCCCGTGTCCTTAAAGCCTGTGCGCCCAAGCTATGTGGAGTCTTACATTTACGATGAGCCTGAGTCTACTGATGGTCCCAAGATGTCATGCCTCATTCCTGTACCAAAGACACCATGTCCCAGTGCCCCCCCAGGATTACAGACCCGTGGCACTGACTTTGCATGTCATGAAGACCCTCGAGAGTATCATACTGAATCAGCTACAACCCATGGTTATACCACATATGGGAACCCCCTTCAGTTTGCTTACCAGCCTCGCCTCGGAGTTGACGGCGCCATCATCTACCTGCTTAGCCGTGTCTACACCCACCTGGACCAGCCAGCGAGCACTGTGAGATTCATGGTTTTTTTTGAGTGTGTGTGTGTGTGTGTGTTTATATATATATATATATATATATATATACGTGTGTGTGTGTATGTATATGTATTTATATATGTGTATATTCCTCTTCAATTGGTATCGAGTATGAGTGCCAGGGATTGCTTTCGATGGGTAGGAGAGATCATCACATCTCATTGGACAGCTACTGCCTGCCTTAAGCTGGGCAGCCCCCAGCCAATAAGGTGCTGTCCCACCATGTGGCTGCTTGCTTCAATGGGAGATTGGAGCTCAGAGTTAATATCTCAAAGTGTGTCATTATCGCTGCACCAGGCAAATCAAAATATTCTCGACCATTTTGTATTGCTAAATGGAATGTGAGATCTATGCACACTGGACTCACTTATGATATTTACAACATCAACGACATGCACAAGACAGCTCTGATCAACAGTGAACTGTCGAGACTCAACATTGACATCACTGCTCTTCAGGAAAGAAGACTGGCTGACTATGGTTCTCTGTGTGAAAGGCCCTACACCTTTTTTGACAAGGTAAGCATACAGAGGAACACTGCAAACACAGAGTTGGGTTTGCTATCAAAAATATCCTGCTAAACATGATGAAGCCACCACACAGTATACCTCAGAGACTCAAACATCAAACCAGCTCAGGTACAGTCCTTCGAATATGCATCTATGCTCCCACGTTAACATCTTGCCCAGATGACAAAGATCAGTTTTATGACCTACTAGATTTGGCAGTGGCATCTGTACCCCAAAACGAGGGTCTCTACCTTCTAGGCGACTTCAGTGCCAGAGTGGGGGCAAACAACGTTGGCCAACAGTCCTAGGATGTCACAGAATCAGGAAGATGAATGAAAATGGGCAAAGGCTTTTAGAGCTATGCGGCCTGCATAAGCTTTGCTTCACCAATAGCTTCTTTCAAACCAAGCCAATGCTCAAAGTTTCATGGAAACACCCTAGATCTGGTCACTGCCATAAGCTTGACCTGATAACTGCAAGGTGCTCTGCACTTAACTGCGTTTCACTTACCCGCAGCTAGCAAGATTAAGCTGCGGCCTATAAATCATCGTACTTCAAGAACAAAAAGCAAGCCACAGCTAAACGTTCCAGCTGCTTGTGATCCAGACACAAAATAACAATTCATCACAAACCTAATGTCAGCCTTATCCCAGCTTCCAACCACTATGGCACCTTCCATGTAGCTGAAATGGAACGGTATTCATGACACCATCAAAAATGTAGCCTGTGAAACCCTCGGTTTCCGGGGAAAGGAAGAGTGCTGATTGGTTCGCAGCCTACAGTCAATCTTTGATGCCAACAGTCGAAGAGCTGAGCGTGGCAATTGATCGACTTTCTTCTGGAAAGGCACCAGGCAATGATGAAATCCCAGCAAAGATAATCAAAGCTGGCAAGCCTGTCCTTTTGCCTTACCTCCACAAACTCTTCTGCTCTTGCTGGGAACAAAGGGAATCGAGGAGACTGTGACAACTTTCCGGGAATCTCGTTGCTTGTTATAGCTGGAAAGGTTTTTGCACACATCGTCCTTTCAAAACTCCAAATGTTGCCAATGCAGATATACCCAGAATCGCAGTGCGGCTTCAGAGCTGGACGATCGACAGTTGACATGATATTTTCCATACGCCAACTACAGGAAAAATCCTGCGAACAACATCGCCCCCTTTTCATTGCTTTTATCGATCTCACTAAGGCATTTGATCGGGTGAGATGGCATGGCCTGTTCATGGTACTCTTGAAAATGGGATGTCCACCAACCCTACTCGAAGTAATTAAATTCTTCCACATCAACTCATGTAGTACCATAAGCTATGATGTTGATACATCTGAGCCCTTTTTGGTCAGTAGCGATGTGAAGCAGGGCTGAGTTCTTGCTCCCACTCTGTTCTGCATTTTCTTCTCAGTGCTCATACAGCACACATTTACAGATGGTGACAAAGGCGTCTACTTACACACTCGAAGTGATGGCAGCCTATTCATCATTGCTCGTCTTTGCTCAAAGACCAAAGTGCATCAAGTAACTGTCTGTGAACTCCACTTTGCTGACACTGTGGCTCTGGTTGCAGACACAGAGGAAGATCTTAAGTGTAAGTCGCTTCTCAATTATCTGCAAAAAATCTGGCATCGAGTTAAGCCTAAAGAAGACCAAGATCATGGGCCAGGATACTGTTGCTCCACCTCGCATCTTCATGGATAGTTGCTTATTGGAGGTCGTTGACTCCTTTACGTACCTCAGCTCGACAGTCGCAGCCAATCTGTCGCTGGACCCTAAGATCGGAAAAAGGATTGCTAAAGGCTACTGCAACCATGTCACGGCTAAAACAGAGAGTTTGGGAAAATAGCAAACTCACAACAAATACTAAGGTCACTGTCTACAAAGCCTGTGTGTTAAGTACCCTTTTGTATTGACTTGAATCCTGGACCACATATGCACGTCAAGAAAAGCAACTAAACCGTTTCCATCTCTGATGCCTTCGAGGCATCCGTAGTATATCATGGTCAGACAGGGTCGTTTTAAACTTGCTGATATTCCCAGCATCTATGGTATCTTGGCAGAGAAACGTCTTCGGTGGCTTGGACACTTACATTGTATGAGGGATGGACGAATTCCAGAAGGATTTGCTGTATTGCGAGTTTGCAAGTGGAAAACGTTCGGTCGACCGGCCGCACCTTTGCTTCAAAGACATTTGTAAGTGCGACCTAAAGGTATCTAGCATCGGCACTTTAAGCAGGCAAAAGGATGCTGTCAATTGCCCTTTCTGTAGAAGCAACGTTAAAGCAGTAGTGGCGCTTCTCGAGCAAAAGTGAAATGCCAACACAGAAGTCCAATTTTTGAAACTGTATTTTCTAATTGCTGTGGCCTTTTTTCAGCAAGACAGTGTGGCCTGCCATGTTGCATAAATTGTTTATGAATGGTTTGATGAATATGAAAAGAATTCAAAGTGTTGTCTTTGCCTTAAAATTCCCCAGATCTCAATCCAATTGAGCATTTTTACATTTATGGAAGGATTCTCAGGTGTCTGCTTTTGGGTTTTTTGTTTGTTTGTTTGTTTGTTTTAAGGATAACAGAATGTAATGTGTTTTCTGTTTCGCAACATTACATGTAACTTTAACACGTATGACATACCAAAGTGTAATAGTTGCAAATATAACACAGGAAGAATAAAAAAAACATGCTGTTATTGTTAGGAACCATCTTCTCACCAGTACCTCACCAGTTCCGTGTGTTCAATAATGTGTGAAAGACCAAACAGATTCTATCAGTTCCCAATTTAGTAATTTAATACAAAATAACACAATAAGTATAAAACACATGTGACCTTGCATCAATGGCCATGGGTTCACTCAAGCCTGAGTCCAACCTCCTTCTCCTAGGAACCAGACAGAGTGAGCCTCCTTTTCTTATGGAATGTCAGGGACAGAAAGCCTATGTAACAAACATAGTAATCATTCTCCTTACATACGAACACAGAAATACTCCTAGATTATATTTAAAAGAATACAACTCTTAATAATTCTAACATTATACTGTAACAAAATCAACTTTGGGGGAATTTCTTATTTACACCATATTATTGTTGATTTATTAACAGCAAAACCTAAAATACCGCTCCTCGAATCGCCACCTTATCATGGTGGAGGGGTTTGTGTGTCCTAATGATCCTGGGAGCTATGCTGTCGGGGGCA
>JAQMYF010040541.1:0-10818 GCA_030014195.1 Neosilurus mollespiculum | reverse complement strand
TCACTTAAAGAAAAAAATCTTTAAATGAAAACTTTAAAATTTTGTCACTGTTCTGTATGTGATGCGGACAACAACAAAGAAGGGATTTGAATTATTTCTATGAAAAGCAGCCTATCCATGAGGCATTTGGTGCAAAATCTCTCAGTAATTACCTGAACTGCAAAGCTACCAATCCATTTGAAGTACTGCGAAATGTCCACAATGGTGAGCAATACTAGAAATATTTTTCTATTCAATATGGGGAAAGCAGCAATAAAAAAAAATCCATGCTAAAATGACAAGTATTAAATTGGACATTTATAGCTGAGATGCATCTTTGAACATTTCTTTTGATAACTAAGTAGTGATCTGATTTGGGTGTATGTGGCATTTGTTGGCAGAAAACCTAACCCTTGAAAGATGTAACTTAGCCATTCTTTTACCTTAGACATTAAACGAATGTACCTTATGTTGTCACCAGGTGACTCTTTTGAAGCACTTTTGATGTCACAAAATTACACTACAAGATGGCCCCAATTTAGACAAATCAAATGCCATGTGTTTTCAGTGGTTCATGTGAGGGGCATCGAGTTATCTTTGTTATATCTCTAGAAGGTGGACTATATACCTGTAATCTGAAATCATGCCTTTGACCTACTCATTAAGAAAAAATGGAGGTGGAAATTGGGTAGGAGGGGGGGCTGTTGTTTAGCTGTTGAACCACACTGTAGGTCAAGAGGCTCTGAATGGATATTCTTGTCGCACCATCATCATCACACGCAGGTGTGCGCCTTTCTGTTGTGTTGGTTCAGGGTGTCCAGTAGGGTGCTGTCCGAGAAGTCCGCTGATGTGTGTGTGTGTCCTTGTAGCCAGTGAGTGTCTTGATTCCCTAGCACATATTCCTGGTGTCGTTATCATCTAAGTGCTCCTTGATGAGTTGTTTATATTTGGTTATATTTGCCCTGCTATACTGCACATGTGCAGCTGTTAGGGACTGACCACAGAAAATAAAATAACAGTATACAACATAAAGAAAATAAAAGACGTAGCTGCTAAAACACAAAGAGCGCCAGCCTGCTGCGTCAACCTGTGCTGCCATCTGTCACCAAAAAACAAACAAACAAAAAAACCCAAAAACAAGCAGATACCAAAAAAGACCAATACTGGTAGTGGTTTGGAAAGCCTATATAAAGTTTTAAAAATGTCCAATATTGTTAGTTTAGTGCACGTCATAATGCCACATTCATAAATGTATATCAAGGAGACAGGACACAATTAGATTTCGGTATGCCAATTTGGCCGGCATATTGCCCCGGAGTAGTAGCAGCAAATTTACAGACAGGTGCACTGCGTTTGGGTGCAACAACTGCACAACCAACCTGGAGCTACTTTTTATCTTCATTGGGAGTTTACATCGGTCATAGTCAGGCGGACACGGACAAATCTGTCCGCGATGTTCTGAGATCCCGTTCTGCTGCGTATAATACAGGGCTCACCAGTGGGAACATGGACGAGTATAAGACCGCATCCTACAACGTGCACAGAGTGGTGAAGGAGGTGAAACAGCGCTATGGTCAGAAACTAGAGTCACAATTCCAACAGAGTGACTCTAGGAGTCTGTGGCAAAGACTAAGGAATATGACGGACTACAAATCTTCCAGATCGGTGAATGGAGACGCTTCTCTGGCAGACGAGCTAAACACCTTTTATGCTCGCTTCGAGGCTGGAGCTCACAGTGCACAGCGTTAGCAGTGCTAACATCACTATGGGCAGCACACTTCTAGAGCATAACGGAGAGGTTAGCTCATTCACCATCTCGGAGCACGATGTAAGAAAGGCATTCAGTAGAGTGAACACAAGGAAGGCAGCAGGACCAGATGGCATCACGGGTCGGGTCCTGAAAACCTGTGCCAACCAGCTCGCTCCAGTGTTCACTGGGATTTTTAACCTATCCTTGGTTCAGTCTATAATCCCGACGTGCTTCAAACAGTCGATCATTGTTCTGGTCCCCAAGAAAACCCCAGCCCGCCTGCCTGAAAAACTACCGCCCAATGGCCCTTAACTCAGTAGTGATGAAGTGCTTTGAAGGGCTAGTCAGAGACATAATCACTTCTTCCCTACTGGTGACCCTGGACCCGCTACAGTTTGTAGACCGTCCCAACCGATCTACTGAGGACGCCATCGCACATATCCATCATACAGTCCTGAGCCATCTGGACAGCAGAAAGGGGAATTATGTAAAAATGCTGTTTGTTGACTACAGTTCAGCGTTTAACACCATAATTCCCTCCATACTCACCACTAAGTTGGAGATCCTGGGCCTCAGCCCATCCCTGTGTTGCTGGATCTCCAACTTCCTGACAGACAGACCACAGGCGTACGGTTGGGCAACCATGTCTCACCCTCACTTACCCTTAGCACTGGAGCCCCCCAGGGCTGTGTTCTGAGCCCCCTGCTGTACTTTTTATATACCTACAACTCTGTGGCCACTTCCAGCTCCACCAACATCATTAAGTTTGCGGATGACACTGTGGTCGTGGGCCTGATCTCTAACAACGAAGAGACGGCCTACCTAGAGGAGTTTAGAAACCTGGAATTATGGTGCCAGGACAACATTCTCCTCCTGAGCAAGACTAAGAAGCTGATAGTGGACTTCAGCACAAAGCAGGAGAGGAATTACCAGCCCCTGATTATCAACGGGACCCCAGTGGAGAGAGTGGACAGCTTCCTGACCTGGACACTATATACAACAAGCGGTGCTGGACCAAGGCCAGGAAGATAATGAAGGACCTCAGCCATCCCAACAATGGACTCTTCTCTCTGTTGCGGTCAGGGAAACGTTTCCGTTCCGTGAAAGCAAACACTGAGCGTATAAGGAGGAGCTTCTTCCCGCACGCCTTTCGGGCCCTCAACCAGAACACTAGTACCTGGACTTTGTAGACATTCCCTATACATGAACATTACATTCTACCTCAGCTGATTGTTGCACACACAATTTGCACTCTCTGCACACCTTTGCACTACTCTGTGCACACAATAACCACACTCACTGGACACTTTACGTAGTACTACTTATAAAATCGCCACTACATTTATATTTCATTTTATATTGTATTTTATATATATTGTTATATTTTATATTTAATTTTTTTAATATTTAATTTTATTTAATATTTTTTATTTAACATTTTACATTTATATTTTTCACATTTATATTTATAAAATTTTATATTTATATTCGACCTTTAACTATATCCTTCAAATAGTTATAGTTATTGTTATTTTTCTTCTTGATATTGAAAGTTTTTATTGTTAAAATTTTAGGACAGTCGTAACAAGCATTTTTTCTACATATTGTACGGTGTATGATTTTGTACATGACAAATAAATTTGAATTTGAACAACAAGAGAAACAAAACAACAAGAGAAACAAAACAACAAGAGAAACAAAACCACGAGAAAACGTGCAATAACATTTCACAGGTAATATTTCACACTTTGCCATAATTTTAGGCAATTGATAATTTGAAAGTATATTATTTATCAACTAATATAAGCTGGGTATCGAAGAATTGGCGTTAATTATTAGCGGTTATGCCTGACATGGCCAAGGCTATGATTTCTAGTCCATGTTCATAACTAATGTGTGTCTGAATAATAATATATCAGAAGTCCCAAAGCAAAGTGACAGCATGTACCATCTCTTGGTGCTCTGAAATAGGGGTCTCGTCATCCCCTCTTCAGGCATGGTCACTATACTGGGCACTGCAAGATCCATACGGCGGATCCACTCCACAAAAACGCTCGTGAAGTTTGCGGACGACACCACCATGGTGGGTCCCATATCAGATAACGATGAGACCCACTACAGAGGAGATCCAGCACCTGATAAACTGGTGTGGAACCAACAATCTCATTCTGAACACCAGCAAGACCAAGGAGGTCATAGTGGACTACAGGAGGATCAGAAAGTCAGAGCACGCTCCTCTTTGCATTCATGGGGAGGTGGTGGAGCATGGGCATAACCATGTATTCTTTGAGGGGGACACGTCCCCCCAATATTGGGAAAATACATATCTGTCCCCCCCAACAATATACATTACTATGTGACATATGAACCACTTTTATGAGCCTTGATCAGTCTCCTACGATTTATTTTCCTGTATCCGTTTGTTAAGGAAAAGAAACATGACCACCCCTCTCTCAATTGCACTTGGTTGCGCCCGGCCCAGGCGGCTTTCTTTGAAACACTGCTCTGACCGGCTCTGACTGACACTGTCACAGCCAGGCTAGAGGGAGGTCTGATACAGATCATGGCCAACGTGAGTGCACAATTTCTTTTAATTAAGGTGAAAATATGTATCGTTTTGAAGTGACTCAGTTCACTCAACAAAGCTAGAGTGAAGATATAGGCAAATAAAACTATAAGGAAGGCTATCTCCTTCCGCCTCCGAGGTGAACTACGTTTGTGTAAACCAATTCGCCCCTCGGGCACGCACAGTCACAGAACTAATGAGGACAGGAGGGGGGATGAGAGTAGGAGGATTTGGATGAAGAGTTTGGTTGTTATTGTGTTGCTAATAAAATAATAGAGAGATAATCTGTTAATCAATTATTCACAGGTCCTCATAGTTTACATTTCTATCTCAAATTTCTATCAAAATGTTTGTGTATATAATTGACTTGTGTTTATATCCTGCTCTTGACTATGTTAATTGCAGTTTATTGCCTTGATTGTTCCTTTTTAACTTGATTGTACCTTTTTTTAAAAAAGCTGAGTCTCATACAACATTTCGGTATGTGAGAACATAAAGACGATAAAGAATCTTGAATCTTGAATTCTGTTCATGCGATTTGTTCAAAAACACAGATCATGTACACGTTGAAGGCACAGTATGGTGTAAGCGATTCCTTTACTTCCAGACAGCACATTGTCAATACCCAAAATGGTACTGACAATCATTTTTTTGCACTCAATGAACTGCTGGTAACTGTGTACTATAACCTTAGGCAGCACCACAGCGTATTTAGTTATTCACAGCGACATCAAAGTCTATCAGTGCATAAATTAACTAAAACAATTCTGTCAAAGGTAATTGAATATTGAATGTATGTAGACTTACAGATGTTCATAGATGTTTAGGGTAATATTTACTATAAATTTGTACCTTATAGATGTTAATTTAGCACTATATGTTCCAATGAATTACAATAATTTTATGTTATTTTTATGTTTTTGTGTTCTTTGTTCTCAAAATAACATGGGAAAATGCTGTCAACATTTCCTTGCTCTATTGGAATTATTATTTACAACTTTTTCTAACAAAAACAGTAATGCTTCCTCTTTGTTTACATATTGCCAAGGCATCGGTGCTCCAAGCCAATATGGTGGCCGAATTTGCATACAGTGCTAAACAACAGAAAGTGAACGTCCCCATTCTCCGTAAGTCTATTTCTATAACCACATCTTTCAAGTGAACAATGTCTCCGGGCAACGGGTTTGGTGGAGGCCGGGTTAAGCTACAGTGAGGTAGCGAGGATATGGGCTGTACACAACCCACCATCAGAAACCTGATTGACCGCCACAAAATGACAGGGCCAGTTGATGACAGGCCATGTCCAGGGCGAGAGAGAGTGAGACGACTCCCGAACAGTTTTGGTTGCAGCACTTGTGGGACCGGTTTTGCTGTGCTGTATCATCGCAAATCATTGCAAATCATTGCCTGTATCAATGCAAATGGAGCCCATACCCGATACTGACTGTTGTGACTTTCATTTTGGCAAGTTTTATTAAGAGCCAGTGGCCAGCGGAATCCCTTTCTACTCAAAGACTAACGCCACATACTTTTTCTTACATTTTTTACCTAGAAAGTCTGGCAAAACGGCACACTTGAAGATGCATGTAAAGGGTAGGTGTAAGTGATGGTGAGTGATGTCATTCGGCCTATTGTTATTCATGTTCCGAGGCGCTCATGAGGGATGTGGGACAACAGAAGGAGCAGTTAGTTGTTCAGGCAGGCAATTTTTATAAATGTTTCCGCCACTTCCGTTTATATTACCATGGTACATTATGAATTATATTACCAGTTATAAACACAGCATATTGAATATTGAGCTGTGTGCAGTTAGTGAACATATTTTGTTGTGTTTAGCTTATGTGAACAGGGGCTCCAAGGAGTTTTCTGATGCTAATTGCTAGCGTGCCAGCTAGCCGTCTATTGAGTTGCTTCTATGCGCTTATATATTCACATCTGCATAGTTTCAGTTTTTGGGTGAAAGAGTCAAAAGTATTGTGCTGTAAATTCATGTCTTTGTTGACATATTTGTTTAGGAAGTAGCAAAAAAAAAGTAAATTGTATTAATTATTATAATTCTCATGCTGTTTGAAAACACACATACACCTATTAGAGACTCTTCACTGTGGTTCTTCTTAAAAACAAGGGCTGCTAAACTGGGCAAAGCCCAGCAAATTATCCACATAAATGATGTGTTTTACGTAATTATTTGTGGGAGTTGATGATGCTGGGGCAGCTTGTAAACCTGGATGATTACAATGTACATACACATTACTACGTGGTAAATTTATTAGGCGTAATAAAAAAAGCTGTGTTTGACCGACCCGGCAAAATTGTGCAGTTTGGCATGTGAAAAAAAATTAACTAAACCAACCGACCCCCCAGTTTTGTGATCAAATTTTTTTACGCATTGAGGGGCCTGCCAGTTGGTTATCTTGTGTACATGACATTGACCTATAAAGTCAGATACAAGTGCTTTGTATTTAAAGTCCCAGTGTCAAGATATCACCAAGTCGACAAAATCATTGCTTGCATTCTTTTTAGTACCATATGTTACTTAATAGTAATAGTATGTTACTATTTAGTAACTATTTATTACTATTTAGTGAAATATGGCTCGATTGCATAAATATAGCTAATTTTAAATTTCCAGTCACCAGTGCTCTGACTTCATTTTGAGAAGTTCCAACTTCTGTGTGTGCCGTAAGCAGGGGAACGCATTCAGCCTTGATATTCATTAGCATATTGGTATTTCCTAACGTGCACAGAGTGAGCACAAGGATTTCAGTATATGCATTCATAAGATCTTAAATTTATTAATAGCTTAAGTTGGTATTCAGTTCTAATGCCTCAAAGGTGTATAGCAGCAGGTTGCGACAAAACATTACAGGATAGTGTTTGTTTGATTTTCTGTACTGACGAAGACGAAAAAGAAATGCGTGATGAATTGATTAGGCACGTTAAAAAAACACTAGACTGGAAAGTGCCCATTCATTCCATCATTTGTAGTGACCATTTCACTAATGAGCCAATTCTAGTGCGTTAATGTGCTTCAGGAGTCAACCCTGAGGAAAAATCAGGAGCCGGAGTCCCTGAGGCCGTTTGATGCTGTGTACAGCACCATCCTCTCAACTCCTGCAGCGGCGCTTGAACCAAGTGTATCGGCTTTGCCCTTTCTATGGCCCATTCCAGTGACGCAGAGAGGGGGAACTTACTGCCTGGATAACAGTCTGTCCTCCATACCCTTCTACCCAGGCACTGCGCCCTGGAGAGGACACTCCAGCTTCGCTACACAGCGTCGACACAACACAGGAGGCAGCAGTCTACTGGTGATAAGTCAACTGCTCAATTGGCATAGAGCTAGACGCCAGGGGCTGCTTTCGTCGGTGGGAGAGGTCATCACGCCTTATTGGGCAGCTACCACCTGCCTGAAGCTGGGCAATTCCCGGACAGTTAGGTGCTGCCTCACTACGGTCTGCTATCCTCACTGGGTGCGTGAGGTTTAGGGTCAAACCGACAAGTGGATCATCAAAGTTCACACCAGGCAACAAATCAAATGCCCTTAAACTGGGCACTTGGAATGTCAGGACCATGACACCCGGTTTCAGCGACGATCTGCAGGAGATAGATGATGCAAGACAGCAGTCATTGACAGAGAACTGAGCAGACTGAAGATAGACATCGTCGCTCTTCAAGAGACCAGGCTCTCAGGATCTGGGTCTGTCAGAGAGAAAGACTTTTCCTTCTTCTGGCATGGAAAGGCACCAGAGGAGGTCAGAGAACACGGTATGAGATTTGCAGTGAGAAACAGCCTGCTAGAGTCACTTCACCCACTGAGGGCAGTGACCGCATACTGTCCCTCCAACGCCTCACCTCAACTGGGCAGGTCAGTCTGATCAGCCCGTACACTCCCACACTGACATCCGACACCGAACACTCCCTGGTGTGCCGTAAGGTGAAACTGTGTGTGAAGAAAATGCATCGCACCAAACAGGAGGGCAAACCCAGAATTGACGCCAGCAAAACAAGAGACCAGGAGAAGGTTGAGGAATTTGTGAGAGAGGCTGTCTACAATGCTGCCATGTCAACTTATGGCAAGAAGACCAGCATGTCAACAGACTGGTTTGAGGCCCACTCTACAGAACTGACACCCATCCTCAAAGAGAAATGGCACGCACTAACAGCGTACAAAGCCTGGCCCAGCGAGCACATGCTCCAGGCCCTCCGGGCCACCCATGGCAAGGTACAGAAGACTGCCAGACAGTGCGCCAATGACTACTGACTCCAGCTCTGCTCCTTGATACAGACCGCAGTCAACACCGGAAACATCAGAGGGATGTATGATGGGATCAAGCAGGCTCTTGGTCTGACCCAGAAGAAAACAGCTCTCCTGAAGTCAGCCACTGGTGACGTCATTCAAGACCGAGCACAGCAGATGAAGCAGTGGGTAAAGCACTACTCCGAGCTCTACGGCAGAGAGAACGTGGTCACCGAAGATGCCCTGAATGCCATTGAGTGCCTGCCAACACTTGAGGAACTTGTTGCGGAATCAACCGTCAAGGAACTCAGCAAGGTGCTGGATCAATGCGCTGCAACTCAAATTCTTTCGATTTAACTCTGTTCAGATGTAATTTTCAACTCTGGATTGTGGACTCAATTCTAACTTTATTGAAGTTACCATGCACATGCATCACAAACACACATCAACACTGTGACACCCTACTTTAATTTCTTGCTACAAAGGTTGAGGCTGAACAGTTTAAATAAATTATATGAGAAAAATAATTGCCAACACTTACCTGTTGAGAGAGAGAATCAAAGAATGTTTGGTACTAGTTAGAGAGACAGTGCTGAGTAATGTATCAATATTTAAAGCCAAGCACTAGAAACATGGAAAGACAAAGCACAGTATATAAATTATATTATATAGAACTGATGATACAAATTTCCACTAAAGCATGCAATTTCAAATGCATCTGTTAAATTTAACACCGACACCAAAGCACTGATGCACAATTTGATCTCAGAATGTCTTTCAAGACATTTCAAGACAAGACTTGCATTCTCTGTGCTACAGCTCACCCTCATGGAAAAAAAGTGTATGGCCCTAAAAATAAATGAGACGAATGCTGTGTGATACCACAGTTGCAGTATGTAGCAGAGGACTTTCATCCAAGTGAATAATAATACAGGCATTTAGGATGGTCATTTCTAACCCAGCAAGTCATCATGGAGACATTTCAGTTCCAAAACAATTGCCTACTGATCTCTACACACCACTATTTCAGAATTTAATGACAGATTCTTGTAAATTGGCTATTCCATTTATATTTAAAAAAGTACTGATGCCTATCAGTTCATGCTCACTGGTATGATATTGTCAAACTAGTATTTAGTATTTACAGTGTATTTCCTCAGCTGACATTGAAACCTGCAAGTTCTGATCACAATGGGGTATACTCTGTAATGCTGACTTAATGTTTGTGCTATAAAATAAATGATGCCCATATTCTAATGAGAATAAAATGCATTAAAAATAAAACTGTCATAAAATAAATTATTTATTAATTGTTAAGCTTGAATACAATACTACATGAGTAGATATTAAATAATTCTACGATTATTTATTCCACATGGATTTGCTAATCTTCACTATCTGAAATATAGTAACAAAGTAGCAAGGTGAACATACACTGCAGTAAAACTAAAACAAACGTATCAACAGATCTGCTGGAAAAGTCAAGGGTCACTTTCCAGTTATCGGCTGAGAGAAGCTACCACATTTTCTACCAGCTCATGACTGGACACAAACCAGAGCTGCTTGGTATGAAAATGTCAGAATTTTAATTTTAATGAACCCTGTCACAATTTTGATAATTTATACAACAAACTGCCATTAATACCATTTTCATTCTTTACCATATAGAGGCACTGCTAATCACTACCAACCCCTACGACTACCCTATGATCAGCCAGGGGGAAATTACAGTCAAGAGCATCAATGATGTGGAGGAGTTCATTGCCACAGATGTAGGAAGAAATAGTCTGTTGTAATTTTGCTAAATAAATGTGTGTGCAGTTCAAGTTTCTCAATCTGTATATATTCTACTAAGAGCATAGTACTCTTTATGTTTTAATATGTTTTATATGTAATAAAGTTTTAATATGACTCCAATGTATTTCAGCAGCTATTGATAATTAATCATCATTGCAAGAAATACGTATATAATATTTTATTATAAGTATATTATAGTACTATAGTAATCGTACAATATTAAATTTAAGCCAATCTTTACACATTAGCTTGATTTGCTGCTAATAAAAAGCAGACCAGCGATAAAACAAAATAATGAATATGACTTAAAGAAATATCATTAAAATATATCCTTAATTTTAAATATTCAATAGGAAATAAAACTTTGTGAGCCTGTCAGAGCTCTTGGGGCATTGTTACCCATCTCCACCATCAGATGTCGCCATATTGCATGTCACCTCTGTCCCAATCAGCTATCATTGCTATCACCTGGGCCTTGTTATGCCGGTG